>PVJL010021777.1:0-10134 GCA_004026885.1 Lyroderma lyra | reverse complement strand
GTACCCCAATGTTCATCGCAGCGCTGTTCACAGTGGCCAAAACATGGAAACAACCAAAGTGCCCTGTGACAGACGACTGGATAAAGAAGCTGTGGTACATATACACAATGGAATATTACTCAGCTATAAGAAAAGATGAAATATTGCCATTTGCAACAAAATGGATGGACCTGGAGATCATCATGCTAAGTGAAATAAGCCAGGCAGAAAAAACAAAGAACTGTATGATTTCACTCATATGCGGAATATAAAACTGGAAGCAAAGAAAAAGAAATGAACAAACAAACAAATAACCCATGGACACAATCAATAGTTTAATGTTTATTTGGGGACGAGTGGGTTAGGGAGGGGAGAAAGGGGAGGGGGTGGGAGAGGAGCGGGGGAAACTAAATATATGGTGATGGAAAGAGAAGTCACAATAGGTGGTGAACTTATTACACAACAAGTTGACAGTGCACTGTAGAATTGTATGCCTGAAACCTATGTAATCCTTGCTAGCAGATGTCTGCCCAAAAAGTCTAACAATAAAAATGAATTAAAAAAATAATAAAACAAAAACAAAAACAAAAAAAAAAAAAGAAAAATTTACCCAAGTCTATAGGTATTGTAGGCAAAGTCTGATGAAAAGTCCTTGGTTGGGGTACTTGGCCTTGAGAAGCTTTTAAAAAGCTAATCTAAGATTGTTTATTTATTTTTTTATGTGGGTAGTTCCCTGGCTGGGAATTGAACCCAGGCCGCAGCATTGACAGCACCAAAGCCTAGCCACTACACCACCAGGGAACTCCCCTAATCTGAGATTCTTTATGAAAAGATCCAGCAAAGTAGATTGAAAGATTATACATGATCAAGCATTATTCTTGCAGCACTTATTAAATAACCATGGATGCTTAAAGAGACTAGACTTATTTTGTCAACAAATTAATCTTAACTTTGATTATGTCTGATAAAAGTGGGAATGACTGTAGAGAGAAAAATTATGTTTCAAAGCAAAATTGTAGTCCCATTCACCTTTGTGGATATCAGATTCTAGTCTTGTTAATTGTCCTTGAAGTTTTGTTTTCTACCTATGAACTGGACTAGATCCTGAATTCTTCTGACTTCCTGTAATATTTGACTACAACTCTCCTAACTAATGTTTCTAATTTTTTCTATTACTCTTCTGTCTTGGAACCCTTGAGAACTAAAACTGCCCTTTTCCCAAAGCCATGGAATCTAAAGTTAGATAACCTGATATAAACTTCAGAGAAATCATCCACAACAGTTCATGAATGGACAATCTTTGTGTCTACTGTTGTAAACGTCACTCAGAAAGCCCACCAGAGACAAACTATGAACTAAGAAAATCTGTCAGACTGCCACTGCCTGTCCTTATTCCATCTAAAATATGCTTCGAGCTGAACATCTAGAAATTTTCTTGACTAGCTGCCTTCTGGACTCAAACTGAGATTATAGTCTTCTCCAATCATTAACCTTTGTTTTACTTTTGTTGCCATACAAATGCCTTATTAACATTTGATTGTTTGCACCATAGGCCTAACTTTGGGAGCCCACTTGCATAGGTGCCTCCTAAAATGAATTTAACTAAAACCATTCAGGACTGGTTCATTGAGCTGGAACCATCTACCAACTCAACTCCTAAGCTAGGGACGTTTCAAAGGTGAGATGGTAGGAGAACAGACTTTGCCACCCCAAAATATGTCTCTTTGGGATAAGTATTATTTAAGCTGGTTATTTTTAAGACACAGAAGATTCAGAAAGTTTTTCTCGTTATCTCCTTCTTAACTGCCTAAAATAATTTGGATAGGAAACCTGTACCAGAGAGCTATTACCAAAGATAGCTTCTGTTTACATTAGAAATACTTCTTTGCATGGCATGGAAAACATTTGTTAACCAAACATTTGCTCTTGCCTCTCCTTGTGAATTATCTTCCTTTCTTTTGAAGTCCCAGGGCTCTAACTCTTTCTCCTTAGCTTTGGAAAGCATTTTAGTCTCAATTGCCAGACTACCTTGGGACTCATATTTTCATGAAAACCTCATACATGCAAAATTAAAATTGGCTTTTCTCCTGTTAATCTATCTCACATCAATTTAATTATTACACCAGCTACAAGAATATGTAGCTGGTGTAATAATTAAGAAAGGTAGAGGAAAAAATGTTCCTCTCCACACATCACCACATCCATCCACAGAACTTATTTCATCTTGCAAAACTGAACTTTATACCCATTAAATAACAATGCCCCATTTCCCATGCCCTCACCCCCATCTCCTGACAACCACCATTCTACTTTTTTTTTTCTATAAATCTGACTACTCTAGCTATCTCATATCATTGGAATCATGCAGTATTTATCTTTTCATGACTGGCTTATGTCCTTCGAGTTCATCCATGTTGTAGTGTGTGTCAGAATTTTCTTCCTTTTTAGGGAGGAACAATATTCCTTTCTATGTACATACATTTTGTTTGTCCATTCATCCATCAATGGACACTTGGGTTACTTCTATTTCTTGGTTATTGTGAATAATGCTGCTATAAACATGGGTGTACAAATATATCTTTAAATCTTTAGGGTATATATATCTGGAAGCAGAGTTTTTGGATCATATAGTAATCCTATGCTTAGTTTTTTGAGGAACCACCATACTGTTTTGTTGCATAGGTATTAACCTGCCAATAATGATGTTATTGGCTAGAAATGCCTGGGGCACTTGTAATGCTTGTGGGGAGCCCCTACAGACAATTCCCCAACTGGAACCAATGTTGTGACTTGATTGGCCCTTGTGGTTCTTACAATGATTGCAAAATGCACCTCATCAACAATTATCAGAGAACTTTGAACACAAGATTTATTACTCACTAGTTCTGGAGGATACACAGTGCTCTTAGGACCACACAACAAGGCTGCAGGTAGAGAGAGAGAGAGATAAGAAACCTGTGGTTCTGCTTTTAGTGGAATCCAAGGGTGGTGAGGCTAGGAGAAAATTAGGGCACAGCAAGAGAAAACCAGGATCACTATGTGTTCAGTTATCTATGCCCTTCTAAAAGGGAAACTTAGTAAGTGGGGGGTGATCCAGCTGCTTGCAGCTCATAGGCCAATAATCAAGAGACAAGTTTGGTGGAAAGAAAAGCAAGTTTATTAGAAATGCTAGCATTTGTTGGAATTAAAACTCCAGTGCCACAAATGAACACTCAGAGATTCGAATATCTTGGCAAGGCAATTTTTACTTCCGCAGAAGCATGTGTAGCAGCACAAGACTGAGACTGTAAGCACATTGGGTGGAGAGCTGCACAGGTCTTTATCCCTAATGCAGGCTTAGTTAAGGTGGAGTCTTACCCTATTGGCTAGGGTTTCAACCACAAAATCTTATCCTTATCCGATTGGCTACTTCATATTTTATAATATTTTATGAGAGGAAGGAGATATAAGGGAGTTACAAAGACAAAGAAAATTTCAAGGTGGCTCATGTGACTCATATGTAAACAGGATCACTTGGAGAGAAAAGGGAGCGGACTGTTCAAAAGTAGATACTTAAAGAATATGGAATTCTAAGTAGAGACATTATACTCTTATTTAGAAAAAAAGACATATATTCTCATAATTCATATATTCCCACACATTTTGGGAGGATGGAGAACTCTTGTCCATAGCCCATCTTATCCATTCTAACACAGCCAAAAGCTTTTATAGGTATGTAAGAAGAGGCAGAACAAAGGAAAAAGTCAGGTGGTGGGAGGTGGTCTTGGGCAAAGAAGTTTGAAGAGAGAAATCCCTAGTTGTTGACAAAACAAGTGTCCAGAGGTGATAACTTCAAATTAATGCAAACAGATTTCCAAAGTAGCCTGCAATTCTGAGAAAACAAATCAGTAAGGCTAGTTGTCTTATAAATTAGTGAGGAAGACATTCCATTTTGAGGTAAACAGAGTAATTGAAAGCGGAAAGTATAGGGTCTTGTGGTAAACTGCTATGCATCCAGTGATGAAAGCTGACAGGAGGGGAGGAGAGCAAAGAAAAGAAAAGGAAAAAAACCTTTAAACTGTCTTAAGCTAAATTACATTGTCAAACCAAACTAAGCTTAAGGTGTTAAATCCTGAAAATATAAAGTACAATGCTACTCTTACAACATCAGGCATTTACACTGCGTTTTCCATAACTGCCTTTGCATTTCATGTGCCCACCGACAGTGCACAAGAGCTGTTTCCCCACATTCCTCATCAACACTTGTCATCTTCTGGTTTTTTTATAGTGGCCATCCTAAAGGGTGTAAGGTGGCAGACACAGGTTTTCAAGCGATTCTTCAATCTACAGTGTACAGAATCAAACCTCAGACCGGTGTCTGGGACTCTGAATAACAGAGCTCTAAGAAGGAATTTTGCCAAGGGCTGCTCCTGGCCTCCTTAAGACTAGAGCTGGGCCTGGGAACGGTTTTTGATGACTGCATGGTGATACCAAGCTGCCAAGGTCAACAATGCCTTGGCACTGCTTCTGGAGGACACCTCCCTATGGTCTTAGTCTGAGAATGCTCCACTCTACAGGGTGAAAGCAGAGGGCCCTGCAGCTCTCTTTTTTTGGGCGAGACTCACTGTGACTCACCTTGGAGACACTCAGCGATGTGTCCATGTTTGTTTATTGGAAATCTAGCTGTCTCCCTAGGACACTCTGGAGATTTTTTTTTTTTTTTGGTTTTGTAACAATACTTTATTGAGATAGTGTTTATTCAGAGTAAAATGTACAGATCCTTGTTTGCTGAATGGGTTTTTACATTGGTAAAACAGCTGTGTGACCACCATTCAGATCAAATTCCAGAACATTTCCATCATATTTCTTTGTGCCCTCCCAGCCATGCCCTCCTTAAGTCATTGCTCAGTTGTGAGGTCCACTGATACTTCCTGTATCATAGTTCCTTTCTATTGTGGAGATCTATTCCATTGTATGAATACTACTGTGGTTTTTTTGGATGCGCCTGGTTGTTCACAGAACTTGAAAGAATTCACAAAACTTGGGAAAGTAGGAAAGCAAGAAGATTTTATTTAAAGAGAGAAATACAGGCAGAGAAGTTGCCTGTGGCAGAGTGTAAGGCAGACCCCTGCCCCAAACTTGGGTTAGCTCTATTTATATAGGAAAAGTGCAGGCAGTTTCTGCAGTAGCTCATCCAGGCTTGACTGCTACCACATTGGCTTTCTCTCTAGCACATTGCAGAGGCCTGCTTGACTTCAGGTAAGATTATTGTCACTGCTCCCCTCCTTCTCTTAACACTGCCCTGACACAGCTTATCTGCTAGCCTCTGTTCATTCAACCATTTCCCTTAATTAGGTGGTGAAGCTAATAATTAAACAGTTTATTTAATATGTTCTCCTTATGAGAATGACATCATACTTCCTATTTTCAGGATTTAACACTCAAAATTTAGTTTGGTTTGACTGTGTAATTTTGTTTAAAACAGTTTAAAAGATTTTTTCTTTGCTTCCCTCCCCTCCTATAAAGTTTGATCTCTATATGCATACCAGTTGCAATGACTCCCTTTACTTCAAAACCCTAGGCATACCAGTTTCAATGGTTCTGATTACTTAAAGATTACACATTTCAGTTTCAGTAACTTTGTTTACCTCAAGACTGCCTGCCTCACTAATTTACAGGACAACTAGCCTTAACAATTTATCTCCTAAGATTGCAGACTACCTCAGAAATTAGTTTGCATTAATTTGAAATTACTACCTCTGGACATCTCTTTTGTCAACAACTGGAGAGTTCCCTCTTCAAACTTCTCCCAAGACCACCTCCCTCCCTTTTTCCTTTGTTCTGCCTCTTTTTAACTGCCTATAAAACCTTTTGGCTGTGCTAGGATGAACGAGATGGGGTTTAAACTGGAGTTTCATGTCCTCCCCAAATGCCAGCATTTTTCTAGCATTTTTAATAAACCCGTTTTTCTTTCTATAAACTTTTTCTCTCAGTTATTGGCTTTTGAGCAGCAAGAAGCCAGATCTTTAGCCCAGTAACAAAGTGACAACTATGAAGAGATGTGGCTCTGAACTGGGGAGTTCTCCTTGCTCTCAGTTAGAGAACAGGAATAAAGTATTGAAACCGGTCTGAAGCCACAGCTGCTTGAGGCAGGTCAACCCTGTGGAAGTAATGAAGGGTAGTGAGTCCCAGCAGCTGCCAAGAGTTCTTTGTCTCAAGGACTTTTCGCAGCTCTCCCCTCCCTGGCACTGACCACCTGAAATGCTTATGCTGGTGGAAAGAAAACAGTTGTTAGGATCTGAGAACCAACCGATTCGTAAGTCTGGGCCTTGTCAGAACAGAAGAGAGAGCACACCGGTCATCCTCTGTCTTCACCACTGGGGCAGACGAGGGCTGTCGGGAAAAAAATCTAGCCACAAATGCCTCTTTTTTATATTACATGACTGGATGCTTTCCAGACAGACCTTGTATATGCTGTTTGGGATCTCATCCTAGGTCAATCTCTGATACTGATTTGGACCTTTTATACTATTTGGTGTCTCATTGAGACTAATTTGTAATACTGGTTTTGTTGCAGGAATCTAAGCCCGTCAGAGAGAAAGAATCACTGGAACACCAAAGATAGAAGAAGAGTGGGTTCTTTATTCAGCCAGTGAAGCTGTGGCACACAAAAGTCTAAAATGGCCAAGCTTCCCGACTCATTCTGGTCCTGTTCTTTTATAGGACTTACAGGCTTTCAGACAAAGGGGCAATCGTGTCACCTTTTGATTGGTGGTCCTAATGCATTGGCATGAATTCTTGGCAGGCTTTTACAGGAAAAAAAGAATTAGGATTTATTGCGGGGAGTGTCCTTGGACCTGAGGAGGAAGTTTCTGGCATGCTAGATATGGGTGGATAACTGCTTAAGGCAGGGCCTTCTCTCTCAGTTTTGGTGGGAGACCAGGTTCTGACCCCCACCCAGCTTCATACTACTGAGGATTTGGTTCTTGTGGGTTCTCGTGTGGCTTTTGTTTTGGTTTATTTGTAGTTTGTTTATGTTTGTTTGTGGTTTGTTTTTTCTTCTTTCCCTTTGTTTGTGTCATAAGCTAGAATTGTGAAGTTCTGTGTCTATATCATCTGAGAGCCCTGAGTCATATTTTTGCTGATTGGTCAACTTATAGTTATAAGCCAATGACAAGAAAGGCCATGTATATATGTTTTAGATTCTGAGGAGAGATTGCTTCTCAATGGGTCTGAAACTATTATATTATTTTGCAGTTACTATTGTTTTGTTAAAGATCAGGGAAATGGGACGTGGTCCCTTATGTGCAAACTTTCATGATGTTATGCAATAGAAATTCTAAAAAAAAGAAAACTGAACTGATGATCCAGAGGACAGGGAAATGCACCTGGTTCACTTATACTTGGACACCAACTCTATTTTCAGAAATTTGGCAAAAGTAAAATTCTTGTAACATTCTTGTGACTCTCAGTAACTTTCAAGGCCTTGTAGCTAACCATAAATGTAAATGAGGCTGCTACTGCCTTAGGTCCAAGACTTCTCCTATTCCTATTGTAAAGTCCAGAAAAAGAGAAAGAGAGGAGAAAAGAGGGAGAGGAGAGGAAAGAGAGAATTTCATATAGCAGGGAACGAGAAGCTCCCAGGGCACCAATACTCCCAAGATTACAGCCTTCATTTGTGAGGCACTTCTTTCCACATGATAAAGTTTTTATATGAGGAATAGAATTTTAAAGAAGAGAAATACCTTTCTGAGAACCTAAGTATCCTCATAGAGGTCAGACTGCCACTAATGAGCTGTGTGACTGTGGGCATGTCCCTCAGACTCTCTGAGGCTCAGTTTCTCTGTGTGTAAAATGATAATAACTAGGCCTTTGCGCCGCTCCCTCCCCCGCCCCCCTCCCCACCAAACCCCTTCCTGCACAGGCAGTGCACAGCCACATAAGCCCTGTCAGAGAGGCCCGTTGTTTTCTGGACATTGACCAAGTGCACTCAGGAGACACAGCCTTATGCTTACGGTCCGTGTCTTCTAAAAAACTCAATGTCATGTCAGTGTGATCAGGCGTTTTGAACCTATATATGAACCAAACATAATTCAGTCTTAGGGTGGAGCACAGGCAAAGGTCTCTGGGGTGGGATTGTTTATTTTCCTGTCCCTGAGTTCACTCTCACCCCTCACCTCCCAGCTCCTCCTCCCCCAGCATCCTACCTTCCTCTTTGTTTTTTTTAATCCATTTCCTCTTGTTCCCTGCTCCTCCCCATTGAATAACTGCCAAATTGCTTTGGTTTTTATTTCTTCGTTAACTCCTCCCCAGTACAGAGGACTGCCTGGCAGTGTGAAAAACAGAGGTGACCACAGAGGTGGTGGAGAGATGGCCTTCAGCGGCACCCAGCTTCTCTACTCGAGACCTGTGAGTTCGGGGCTGCGGAGAAGGGCGGTGCTGCTCGGGCTGAGCTGACTGCCTCACCAGGGGGATGCAAGTCTGGATCTCTGAGGAAATAACACCTGGGTGGCAGGGGTCAAGGGCGGCATATCAAAGAGAGCAGAGAAAGGTGGAAATGCCAGATGGGGCAATCCCCAGGCTGGTCTCAGCTATGTCTTTCAGGACTGCTGGGGATGATAATCACCAGGATTGGTGCATTTGACAAACACTGACTGAGCTCCCTCTGGGTGCCTGTCCTTCCTAGTGCTGAGGGAAAGATGAGCACTACTAGTAACTAGAAGAGTGGTGGTTTGTTTGTATGAAAGGGGAAGTAAACAGGGCTTCGTGGAGGATAACAGCCCAGTATGGAGATAGCCTCCCTAGGTTCAGCTAACTACTAGCTAGATGACATCAGACAAGTAACTTTGACCTCTCTGAGCCTCAGTTTTCACATCTATAAAATAGATAATCCTCGAGCTACCTTTCAGAGTTGGAGTAAGAATGAGTTACTATATCTAGGGTGCTTGAACAGTGCCTGGCACACTGTAGGTGCTTTTGAGGTGTTTACTATGATTAAGATCTAGAGGCAGCAGGGAATACTTCTCAAGAAGGTATCTGCTCCCTGCAGGGTGGGTTAGCAAGGCAGGAGCAGGTCAGAATTGTGTCTGCAGAGGGACTCTCTAGGAAGTAAGAGGGGAGTGAAGTTATCTCTGCAGTGTGGAGTGCAAAGGGCTGCCTTTTGTACCTTTTTGTCAAGTGTGTGGGTCCCATAGGCAGGTGGCCTTGTTTAAACCCTCTGAGCTTTATTATAACCATGTAATACATGGAAAAACTGAGGCTCAGAGACATTGAGACCATTTGACAAATGTCCCCAGGTGGCAATTGGCAGGGTAAGAAGGTATCTTGATTTACCCGCAGCAGAAGGAAGTGCCCACAGAGAGCGCAATAATGAGGGGAGGCAGGTAAGCAGCAGCCCCAGGCCCCAGAGGCTCTTGTGGTCACTGGGTCCTGGGCCTGGCCTTGAAGCAGAAGCATCTCTCAGCCTTGCCAATTAGCTTCCAGAGGTGCCAGGGAGATGGGCTGACAGAGCCCTTCCTGTGTGTGGGGCATGGGGTGGCGTGGGTGGGCAGCAGCAAGATGCTAAAGAGGAAAGCTGTGGCTTCACAGTCAAGAACCCCTTAGCAGGGACCTCTGTCTTGGCCTACTTCCAGCAGTCACCAGGGCTCCTCAGCCCACTTTGAGAAAGTGCTCAGTGGGGTTGGAGAAAGTCAGGCCAGGCTGGGTTGGTGCCTCCATAGGGGCCTCAGGGTCAGAACATGTCACCTTGGGCTCCCAGAGCTCGTTCCAGGGCCTGACATTTTATTATCTTGTAATTAGTTTTTTCTTTCCAATCCTTGGACTCAAAAGCCAAAAATTTCAACCCCAATAAGTCTGACAATTAAAAATTATGGGAAAAAATAAAGCCAAGAAATTTAAATCAGAAGGAAAATCCTGCAGGGGCAATAGAGATTTAAAACAGGGCCTTGGCAGACAGAAAAAACAAAGAACTGCATGATTTCACTCATATGCGGAATATAAAACTGAAAGCAAAGAAAAAAAGAAATGAACAAACAAATAACCCATGGACACAATCAATAGTTTAATGTTTATTTGGGGATGAGTGGGTTAGGGTGGGGAGAAAGGGGAGGGGGTGGGAGAGGAGGGGGGGAAGCTAAATATAAGGTGATGGAAAGAGAAGTCACATTAGGTGGTGAA
>PVJL010021776.1:0-10133 GCA_004026885.1 Lyroderma lyra | reverse complement strand
GGGTTTAAGAAGGACCACAGTGACAGCAGCGAACCGTCACAGCGCCGCGCGCCTGGTTATTCGTACTCCATACGAATGTTAACACCCTGATTCCCCACTCAGCCCTGCGGCGTGCGAGCTGATTTATTTCCATGTTAAAGATGAGGAAACGGGGGTACCGAGCACGTGACCAATGTCACCAAAGTCCCATGGGTGTTGGCGTCTGAACCGGACGGCATGGCCAGGCACCTATCTATGCTCCTGGCCGCTGGGCCACATGCCAGGCACTGGGGGTGAGGACTGTCCACGTCCCACCCCAAATCCCCGGAGATGGAGCACAGACGCCGGAGCCCACCGGCCACGGGCTGGGGGCTGTGGGGGGACAGGCTGCAATGTGCCCCCCACCTCCCGCCTGGCAGTGGGGAGCTGGCAGCTGAGACTCCCCCTGGGCGCTGTGAGCCCCAGCAGGGCCAGGAGGTCACTCTGCAACCTGGTCTGTGGGGCCTCCAGCCTGCTGCTGAATCTGGGACCAGGTTCAGTCTGGGGTGGCAGCCCTGACCTCCAGGGGCGTCACCGTGGTCTCTTTGGGAGCCGGTGACAGAGCTGGCTCTGTGCACAGCAGGGAAGTGAGTGGGATGGACGTGCTCCCAGAGTCCCCCCTGGAGGACGTATGCAAGCTGGTGGCTCCCACACTTCCTGCACTCATGTGAGCCTCCCTCTGCGGCCCCTTCCCGGCCAAATGCACCTTCGTGAACTGGCGGCTGTCACGCAGCTGCTGGACGGCCAGCAGGGGTGAACGCCCAGACTTCCCTTTCAGTTGCAGAGAGGCTGTGCGTTCCCCTGTCCCCCCAGGACACCCACACAGGGACCCGGATGTGGAGAAGAAACACGGAAAGGCAACAAAAGGCAGGGAGCAGTCCACAGCCTCTCCTGACCTGGCCACACCGTTCCCTGGGCTCGGGGCCCGGATTCGCAGGCCTTTCTCGCAGCTTCCGCGGCTCTGCCCGCTAGCTCCCTGGGCCATCTGCTCCAGGCCAGCACCCTCACAGGCCCCTTTCTCCAGGGACAGTCAGCTCCACAGGGTGAGGGGGACATACGAGGGAGGGCCGCCCGCAGGCCGCGCCGAGACACAAAGGGTTACTTCATGCAGCAAATGCAGAGGCTCTTTCAGGAGCCGCTAGCAGGAGGCCCCGTCCCAAGTCCAACCACCTGTCCCCTGCCACAGGGCCAATACCTTCTTCCACTCGGCGCTGCCAGTGCAGGTGGGAGCAGAGGCTGGCCGTGGTCCCCTTCTCTCCGAGGGCACGGCTCTCAGCAGGACGTGGGCCAAGGAGGAGGGACAGCCGTGGCCTTGGAGGGGTGCTTTGTCTCTGTCCCTTCTCTGCATCTCCCCATCGTAGCTGCCCTGCAGCCCGAGCCTGGTAGTGCAGTGCTCCGGCCAGGAATCCGCCCCCCACCCCTTGCAGTCCCTTTGCTTTCCTAGGCTCGATGACCTCACCATGGAGGTCACTGTCCGTGCCCCACAGCCCGGTGCTGCAGTGGGGCATTTAACCTCAAGCTCTGATCCTAGGGGAGCTGACAGTAACTGCTCTGTGTGTGGGGACAGTGGACAGACCACGGTGCCCATGCAGGTGCAGCCCCATCTCCAGACTAACAAGTTGTGTGTCCTCCCGTCCGAGCCTCAGTTTCCCCATAATCAAAACCAGGACTGAATTGAGATGATGCCTGAAAACCCTTCCCAGTGCCCCCTCCCTGTCCCCAAGACCTCCTGGTGCAGCCCTCTCCACACGACAGCCTTGAAAGGAAGGCGTCCCCACCTGCTGGGAGCCTCCCTGGGACAGACGCCCGGTGACAGACTCATGCAGCCCTGTGGCCGAGCTTCCGCAGGCCCGGGGACACGGGCCGGAGCATGCAGACTCCTGAAACCCACGGCTGGTGCACGTGGGAAGGGGGCACAGGGAACTGGGGCACGGGGATGATGGCAGGACTGATGAGGCTCAGAGACGTTGAGTGACCTGCCCACAGTCACACAGCTAACGGGACCGAGCACTGAGAAAACCTGGGCCTGTCTGCCTACAAGCCATTGCAGTGAACCACCAGCATTCTTACAGAGACAGGTGTCACCTCTCCCCAGGCTGTCACAGGGCTGTGCCTGAGAGCAGCGAGACCTCCTACCCGCCCCAAACCAGAACCATCTGGGTGGGAACCAATTCATCTAAACCAAACTGTCACTTTGCAAATGAGGAAACAGAGGCCTAAGGTCACACACAGCGTCCCTGGGGGTAATGCATCCGTCCGCCCACCCCATCTATGCACCTGCTGGGGTCCTGGGACCCCCAGGCCGAGTGCTCCCCCCAGCCTGGCTGCTCACTGCAGCGTCTGGCCTCACCCACCGGCACTGCTCATCCCTGGACGGTCCTCCCTGTCCCACAGAAGAAACGGGGTGACAGTGTGGGGACAGGAGAGCCGGGTCCCCACTCCGCAGGGCAGCCATGGAGTTGCCCTACACGTCCGCACGTCTTCCCCCACTGCCCACCGCCACCATCCCAAGAGAGGCGCCAGCTGCCTGCCACCAGCCTTTGCTGTCATTGTCAACG
Source organism: Lyroderma lyra (assembly GCA_004026885.1). Taxonomy (NCBI): domain Eukaryota; kingdom Metazoa; phylum Chordata; class Mammalia; order Chiroptera; family Megadermatidae; genus Lyroderma; species Lyroderma lyra. The sequence goes on along the minus strand of PVJL010021776.1, from coordinate 7,557 downwards.
CCGCTGCTGCTCACTGGGGACGCAGAGCGCTCAGCATCACACTGAGCACCGTACCCCAGCCTTAAAATACCACTGCTGTTACCGTGTCGCTTTGACGACTAACTGAAGCTCAGCAATGTCCGAGAACTTGCTCAAGGTCACACAGCTAACGCCCAGGCGAGCCAGGGTCCGAGGACTCACTCCAAGTGCGCAGGGGCCTGGAATGTGTCTCCGGTTGTCTCCACCCTGGAGACAGAAGTGGGGGGAGGGGTGCATTGGGAGTTCCCGGAGACCACCTGCCCGGTCACCCAGCCCACCTCCCGCTACTCTGACCCCAGCTCCGAGCTGCAGCCACAGAGTGGCGTGTGGGCAGGGCCGGGGAGGTGTCTAGTTCCCCCTAACATCCAGGTGAGAAAGGAAAATTGGGGTGCAGAGGGGCCCGCAGATCGGAGGCACAGCCCGGAGCTGAGCTCAGGCCGCCGAGCTGAAGGCCAGCACTCTGCCCACAAGGCCCGCGGCCTGGTGCCAAGCTGCCGCTTCCTCCGCACTGCAGACAGGCAGCCTTGGGCCGGGGCGGCCAGGGGCGCGGGTTGCACACCTGCTGGGGGCCGTCGCTGCCCGGCTTTCTCACCACGATTCCGTCTATCCTGGTCTGAGGTGGGTGCAGCCCTCCTCGAGCCAGGGGCCAGACTGCACGACCTTGGGAGGTCCTTGACTGCCCCCTTTAACCCGCGGGACCCCCGCTCCCCTGCAGAGGATGTGCAGGCTGGAAAGGCAGCCGTGTCCCCACCACCGGCGGTTCCGAGAGTGGCCAGCAGGCTGAAGGGCTCACGGCCCTGCTACCTTCTGGGGGGGAGGGGGGCCACAACTTCTCCAAGTCACAGGAACACTGGTGAGGCCGCACCCCACCAGCCCTCGGGGAGGCCTCACTTGCCCGCTGGGGCCCGCAGGTGGGACAAGCTTCAGAGCCCGCGTGCCAAAGCCCATTTTGCAGACGAAGACACTGAGGCCCAGAGGGGAGTGCGCTGTCCAAGGTCGCAAACTGGGTCAGCACGGAAGCTCCCGACACCGCCCCCCCCCCCGGCGCTGCGGTACACGCCGCCGCCCCCCCCCCAGGAAGTGGACGCGAGCGCCCCGCAGAGCGGCCAGCGATCACAGGCGGCGCGTCCCCCGGTGCCCACAGGCTGGTCCACCCGACCACCCTGCCCCCGCCGCGTCCCCCTTCCTGGTCCCCATGCGCCTCCATCACCCTGAGGTTCAGAGTTGTGCAGAGCTTGTCCAAGGTCACACAGCCAACTGGGCAGAGCATGCGCTCTCACCGCCCCGGGGCCCCTTCCCCACCCCGCAGCCCGGCCTCCCCCAGCTCCGCCGCTGGCCAGACCCGGGGCCCCGCTTCCCCGCATCCGCCCGGCGCGAGGCCTGCGGGAGGAGGAGAAAGTTTCGGGGAGCGGAAGGGGCAGAAGCTGCCGCCGCCCCGGACGGCTGCGGCGGGGCGCGTGGGGGCGGCGAGTCCGCGCCCCGTCAGGCTCCCCGGCGCGCCCGGCTCTGCGCAAGGGGGGTCCCGGGCGCCCCGCGAGGGGAACCGGGTGGAAGGCGAGGGGGACCCCTCCTCCCGGGACTCACCGGGCAGACTCCACGCGAGTGGGTTTCCGGAACCCGGTCGCCCCACGCGCTCCGTCCTGCACTTCACGCGGCCGTGAGCACCGAGCCCGGAAAGTCCGAGTGTCCCAGGCCGGCGGCCCTTCGTCCGGCCGCCCGCCCCCCGGGCCCACGGGCTGCCCTCGCAGGGGGTCCGGCCGGTCCCCGCCGCCCCTTCCCGCCGCTGCGGCTCTTGGCGCGCGCTCGCCCGCGCTGCGGTAGTCACAGCCCGAGCCGCTCCCCCGCCCCGATTGACATGCGGCTCACATCCGCCTGCACACGGCGCGGGGCCCCGCCAGGGCGATCCCCACGCGGGGGCCGCCCCCGCACCCCGGCCGGCACGGGGTTCCGCCGGGCGCGCCCCTGCCCAAGTTTGGGGTGGCGGGGCCTGCTTCGTGCCCCTCCCCGAGTCCGCGGTGCCATGCGGAGGGGTCCCGGTCCGCTCCGTGCGCTCCTGCGACGCCCCCGCCGCCCCCTCCCCACACCCCCCCAGCTTTCGGGGTGCGGGGCCGGGCCGGGGGAGGCGCGGACGGGGGGCTCGCCAGCAGCAGGGGCCGAGGTGCTTGCGGGGGGGACACGGCGGGAGCTTCCCGAGTCGGGAAGGGGAGGGAGGAGGCGGGAAGCAGACAAAGGGCAGAGGCTGGAGGGGAAGGGGAGTTCCGCTCCGAGAGCCGGCACCGCCGGCGGCCCCAGCCGGTCCCCAGGGGAGCGGTCGCGCTGCAGCCCAGGCGGCCGAGGGGCCCTGCGGGGAGAGGGGGGAGGTCTGCGGCGCAGGACTCTGGGCCCGGCCCGGGGTAGGGACCCCCCCAAGGGCTGCGCCCTGGGGACCCGGCCCCTCGCACCCGCCGCTGCCCTGGTTTCCGCCTCTTTGGCCCCGGGCTCGGCGACGCCACGCAGGGGGCGCAGGGGGGCCGCGAGCCTGGTTGTGCCCCCTGCGCCCCCGCCTCGGGGCCCCCGCTCCGCGGGGCAGTGTCCGCCCCTGTCAGGCTCACGCCCCGTCCCCTGACCTTCCCAGCCGCAGCCCACGCGCGCCGGGGCCCCGCTGCTCCCCGCGCCCTCAGCAGCAGCCCCTTCCCCATGGCTCCGCTCTCCGTCCTCAAGATCGTGAATCGAGTTTGGGGTTCGGCCCCGGAAGTGGCCACCCCCGCGTGAGCGTGTCCGGGGTCCCCGCGCAGGGTGCGGAGCCCCGGGAATCCCCGCCGCCCCCGCCCCGGCGCGGTCACTGCGGCTCTGCGGCACGCGGCTCCCGCCCGCTCCCGCTGCCCGACCGGCTCTGCAGAAAGCGCTGACTCGGGCTTTCCGGGCGGCGCGCCACCCGCCCGCCCCGCTCGCCGGCTGGGGATGCGGCGAGGGGTCCCCCGCCCTTGGTCAGAGGGTCGCAGGGTCAAGGACTGCAGGTCCGAGGCTCGCAGGAGGGCAGCAGGGGTCCCCCACACCAGGGCCCCGTCACCTGCTGGGCCCCGTCCCTTTCTCCCTGGGGGAGGCCGAAATTCCCCAAATCTGCTTTTGCCAGGACGAGGGAGGAAAGGGCGGGAAGCCGGGGGGCGAGGGGCTGCACTCGGTCAGCGGGTCTCCTTACAGGAAATGAAGCGTCCGGCTGGGACCAGGCCCCCTCCTCCTGCACACAAGCGTCCCGCACCGCACCGTGCCCTCCCCGCTCCTGGGGGCTTCTGGGGGGTGTCAGAGGACAGCTGGGTCCGCAGGGGGAGGTGGGAGCACTCTGGTCCCTTGCCCCAGAGGACCCCACCCCCTCCCCCAGCCAGAGGCGTGGTGACAGCTTCCAGCCGTGACTTCATTTGATCTTTTTAAACAATCCAGGGACAGGACAACCTGTCAGTCCATGGAGGCACGGGAAGCCCCCAAAGGCTTCCCAAGGGCCGTGGTGACCGCCTGGCCCTGGGGCTTGGGGCCCCCCCGGGGCCACGTGGGCTGCGGAGTAGTTATGGCTCCGCCCCCCTCCCAGGTGCCCCTCCTCCGTTCTCCCCACACGCTTCCGTAGAGGCCCCGCCCACCCCACCCCCACCGGCGGCTCCGCCTGACGTGCCCGCACGCCCCGTCTGTACAATGTCGTCTCGTCTGTCTCAGAGTCACTTAAGTTCCCCGTTTCCTTTATCTGCTGTTAGAGTCTTCAGTGACAAGGGGACACTATTGCCCACTCCCGCACTGTGCCATCTGCGCGTCCTCACTCAGTCCATGTGAGACAGGCGTTGCCACCCTCACTGTCCAGAAAAGGACACTGAGGCTGGGCAGGACGGTCCAAGGGACCCCAGGTGTGCATGGACCTGGGGCTCCGCTTCTGGTTTCTTCCAGGTCCAGGACTGCCGATGGGGAGGGCACAGCGCAGGGTGACGCCAATGCGGTGACCAGGGCACCAAGTGCTGGGGCCGACAGGGGAGCGGACTGGGCAAGGGACTCTGTGGTCAGAGCAGCGCGTTGGCCCAGGGCCAGCAAATAAGGCCAGGGGAGTGGCTGTGCTGACAGCCCCGAGGGCAGGAGGGCTCCAACCAGTCCTGCCTGTGGCCACGCCCCAAACACCTGGGGCTTGGAGGGAGAGGCAGGTGTCCCACCTGCAAGTCTGCAGCCCTGAGGCACCAATGAGGGGGGGCTTTGGACACACCTCCCAATCGGAATGGTCCATTGTGGGCATCTGCTGGGCCAGGGACCACCCGGAGGCCGACCGGCTCACTGCTGTGACTCCTCTCTGGGCCTCTAGTCCTTCCGTCCCCAAGGGCCTCTGCCCCCCATGTCCTTGCCTTTGGTCCTGCCCCAGGGCCCTGACAGGCTGAGACTCACACCCGGAGTGCTGGAGACCAAGGGACACAGAGCCTGGCGGGTCCGGCTCACGTCCGGCCGCTGCTGGCTGAGTGGCCATCCTTGGCCAGGTGCCTTAACCTTCCTGAGACGCACCTGCCATCTGCGAAAGCAGGAAGGGACGCTTTGGAGTGTGAGTGGTGTGAGCCGTCGGGAGCTGGACAGCAGTTAGATGTTAGACACCCCGGTGTGTACAGGGCGTGACACAGCCACGGCCGTCGGTGCGAGGTCCCTATGCCTTTCTGTGGAGCGGTCCCCAGCCCAAGGACTCCCCAAGTCACGTCCCCATGTGCCCCCTGGCAGGCAACCCACGACGCGGGAGGTGGTCCTTGTCACAGCCTGCAGCAGTGGAGTGGACGTCTGCATCTTGTAGTAACATCTGTGTCCCTGCCGAGCACGCAGCATTCAGGAGATGTGACAGTCCTCAGCTGTCTGAGGACAGCCACCACGGTCTCCCTGCCCATCTCTGTCCAGTCGGGGCGCTGCGTGAACTGTTCCCACAGTTCCCTGTTGTCTCTACCATCCTGGCCACGTTCTTCTGGTCTTGCCCCACTAGAGGGACGTCCTGGGAGGCACAGCGCACCCCAAACACGAGCCCGTTGGCCCGAACTGCAGGTGGGACGAGGCGGGGCCAGGCTCATGGTCAGCAGCATGTCGGGCCGGCCTGGGCAGAGCTCGCCCAAACCCTCCTGCACGGGAGGCATGCTCTCCGCAGCCGTAGGACAGCCCGCGAGGGTGTCCCACAGGCAGCCGTTGAAGGAGGGACCCGGGAGGCCTTGCCCCCCAACCCAGGCCCCCCTGGAGGTCACACCCTGGACAGGGCTAGGCTCCGGCTGCCAGCCTGGGGCCCCCAGAGAGCGCGGCAGTGCTGCTGGTCACCCCCACACACATAGGAAGGGGTGCATGGCTGGTGTCGGAGGCCCCCAACGGACCGCCCTCTGTCCCTCAGTGGTCCCCCCATTGTCCCTGATGAGCTCTGCATGGGGGGCTGGAGCCAGTGTGGGGCCAGGGCTCGGAAGGTGAGGGCCCAGTGTCCTCGCGGAGCTCAGGGTGTGGGGGTGCCCAGCCCGCCTCTGGCCCTGCTGTCAGCGCGGCTCGCTCCCCCGGGGCTGCCTCCGCCAGCTAATCTACGAATCCATTAATCAGCCGGCAGGAAACCGCCACAACCCTCCTGGGGGCCCTGTTGCTCTGTCTCACTCGGCATGTCCCAGTCACTTCCTGCACCTTCTCTGGGCTACAGCTCCAGGTCCAGCTCTGTCCGCAGCCCAAGCAGTGACCTTGGGCAAGTCACTTGTCTCTCGGGGCCGCAGGGTCCTCGGCAGTAACATAAAGGGACTGGACCGGAGTCCCTTCCAGCTCTGATGGCTCCGAGTCTGAGCTGGGAAACTGGGCGTGGGCGGAAGGCAGAGGCTGCCTGGCCCCGTTTTTGGAGAGAAAGAGGAGAAATGGGGAGGACACATCACGCGGGGTGGCGTCAGGGATGGGAATGCGCAGCCTTCGCTAACCGTGCCCTCCGTGACGGTGACGACAGGGTGACAGAGGCAGAGGACGACCCCGGAGGTGGCCCCCCAGCCAGGCCACATCACCCTGCTCCCTCCCCCCCCCGGCGCCCCCTGCACCTCTGCCTGGGCCAGGCTGCAGCTGGGGGGCAGGAGAGCCGGTGACCCACTTCCCCTGCCCCTGGCCCTCAGGGCTGTGGCAGCAGCTGCCCGAGGGGACGAGGACGCCCGGGTGCTGGATGAGGACGTGGGCCTGAGACTGAGTCTGCACCGACTGCAGGCTCTGCAATGCAGCGCTCGGGGCGTTTTTCGGTGGTTAGTTTTTTCCCTAAAAGTCCTCATTTCCCCGGGAAATGTGCAGCCAAAAGCTTCCAGAAAGGGGGAGGCAGGTTGCCCACGGATACGACAGGGTGCTGGCGCTCACCTGCACCCCCGCCGTGCTCCATGCCTGGTGCAGCCAGGAGCCTGGGTGGGGGGCTGACCGCCCTCCCCAAGGCCTGGGACACGGGCTGACGGAACTTCGTCTCCCTGTCCCCTTCCCCTGGTCCCCAGGGCCCCGGCTGCATCACAGAGGCTGAGAGGCCTCCAGACTCAAGAACGCATCTCTCTGCCTCTGTCTCTCTCTGCCTCTGTCTCTCTCTCTGCCTCTGTCTCTCTCCCTCTCTGTCTCTCCCTCTCTGTCTCTGTCTCTGTCTCTCCCTCTCCCTCTCCCTCTCTGTCTCTCTCTCTGTCCCTCTGTATCTCTGTCTCTCTCTGTCCCTCTGTCTCTGTCTCTGTCTCTCTGAACGAGCTCTCCCTCTGGGGTGGGGGAACAGCGCCCCCTTGAGGTACCGAGCACCAAACCCCAGGGGTCAGGAAGGCCATGCCCTTGACCCAGCCTCCCCGGGGGCGGGGTGGGGGACCCCGTTGCACTGCTCACACCCCACGTCTGCGCTGTTCCTGGGTTTCACTTTCAGAGAACTTCAGTGCAGCTTGGTCCCCACCGGGAAGGTGGTGCGCACAGCCGGCCGAGAAGCACCCCCGGAGGACGAGGGCGTGCTCGGGGACGCGGCCCCGGCTCCCTGGGACCCCAGCTGCCACCGGGGGACCAGGGCTGGGGGCTCTGCCGACCAGGCCGCAGGGGCGGTGGCTGAGGCGTGTCCGCCGTGGGGGGGACACTGAAGCCCCGTCTCTGCTGGGGATCGGGTGGCGGCAAAGCCACTGTGGCTCCCGGGGGCCCCCTGCTCCCCCCCCCGCGAGGGGCTTCCAGGGCCCAGCCGCCCTGCTCTGAGTTGGGTGGCTCTCGGGCACAGATGGTGCTAGGTCAGGGGCAACCGGGACACAGCCAAGCCAATCTGGGCGCAGCCCAGGGACAGGTGCAGCCAGTCTGCCATCTGTCCAGCAGGTGAGTCGGCGTGGGGGCAGGGAGCTCAGGGCCAGGACAGCAGCTGCCCCCCGGCCCGGGGACAGGAGGCGCCTCCTGGTCTTTAAATGAAAACCAGCCGACCGCCCACCTGGGAGACACGGCCTCCCCGCCCGCCCGGTGCGTCTCCATCACAGCTGAAGTCGGGGCTGGGGACAGGGAGGGGACAGGGAGGGGGACAGGGAGGGGGCAGAGAGGGAGATGGGGAAGGGACAGGGAGGGGACATG
>PVJL010021775.1:0-10134 GCA_004026885.1 Lyroderma lyra | reverse complement strand
GCAGAGAGAGGGACAGAGATATAAATAAATGATGATTGAAAGAGAGCTGTCTCTGGGTGATGAACACAAAACACAACATATAGACAATGTATTGTAGAATTGTACACGTGGAACCCATGTAATGTTTACTAATCAATGTCAACCTAGTAAATTTAACAATGAAAATAATTAGATAAATAAAAATATCAATATAAAAATACATAGAAACTAATGCCAATGAAAATACAAAATATTGAAGTTACTGGGGTGCAGCAATAACAGTAGTAAGAGAGAAATTTATATCATTAAAAGCCTATCTCAAGAAACAAGAAAAAACACAAGTAAACAACTTAATATCACACCTTAACTGGAAAAAGAAAAAAAAAAGCTGAATGTCAGCAGAAGGAAAGAAATAATAAAAATTAAAGCAGAACTAAATGAAATAGAGAACAGAAAAATGATAGAGAAAATTAATATGATGAAAACTGATGTTTTGAAAAAGAATCAATAAAATTGAGAAATCCCTTGCTAGGTTAAGCAAGGGGAAAAGAGAAAGAATACAGATAATCAAAATTAAAAAATGAAAAGGCAGAAATGATGACTGATACCACAGAAATACAAAGAATCATTAGAAAAATATTATGAAAGAATATATGCAACCAAATTTAACAACTTAGAATAAATGAACAAGTTTCTAGAAACATATAGTCTACCTAGACTGAACCATAAACTGGACAATCTAAACAGACCAATCAAAAGTAAAAAAAAAAAAAAAATTGAAGCAATTTTCCAAAACCTACCCAATGGCAGAAGCCCAAGACTAGAGGATGTCACCAATAAATTTTATCAAGCATTTGAAGAGGAACTACTGCCTACCCTTCTCAAACTCTTCCAAAATATTGAAGATAACGCAATATTTCCCAATTCACTCCACAAGGCCAACATAACCCTAATACAAATGCCTGGTAAGAATAAAACAAAGAAAAAGTGATAATTATAGACCAATATCTCTGATGAACACAAATGCAAAAATTCTAAACAAAATATTAGCAAGTAGAATAAAACGATGCATTGAGAAGATTATACACCACAATCAAGTAAGATTCATTCCACACAAACAAGGATGGTTCAACATACTCAAATCAATCAATGTAATACACCACATAAACAAACTAAAAAATAAAAACTACTTAATTATACCAATTCATGTACAAAAAGCTTTTGACAAGACATAACTTCAATTTATGATCAAAACACTTAATAAAATGGGTATACAAAAAAAATACCTCAACATGATAAAGGGTATATGTGAGAAACACTCAACTACACCATACTGAATGGGAAAAAAATAAAGACCATTCCCCTGAAATCAGGAACAAGACAGGGATGACCTCTGTTTCCACTGCTAGTCAATATGGCACTGGAAGTTCTAGCCACAGCAATCGCACAAGAAAAAGGAATAAAGTTATCCAAATTGGGAAAGAAAAAGTCAAACTGTCACTATTTGAAGATGGCATGATCCTTTATATAGAAAATTCAAAAGACCACCAGAAAACTGTTAGAAACAATAAGTGAATCGAGTAAAATTGCAAGATACAAAATGAATGTATAAAAATCAATTGCATTTATATATATACAAACAACAAAACTTCAGAAAAACATGAGAGAATCAATACATTTTGCAATTGCAATGAAAAAGTTAGAAGACTTGGGAATTCACAAAGAACATGATGGACTTTTACATTGAACAATATAACGCACTATTAAAAGAAATTGAAGAGGATAGAAAGAAATGGGAAGATATCTAGTGTTAATGGATTGGAAAACTTAACATTGCTAGAATGGCCATATTACTCAAAACAATATACAGATTTAATGCAATTCCCATTAGAATCTCACAAACATATTTTCATGAAATAGATTTTTAGAATATCAGATTTGTATTGAACCACAAAAGATCTCAAACACCCATAAAAAGAATAAGGCTGGAGGAATCATACTCCAGATTTCAGTTTATACAATAAAGCATCAATAATTAAAATGGCTTGGAATTGGCAGATAAACAGAAACACAGACTAATGAAACGGAATAAAAATTCCAGAAATAAAGCCACAAAATATATGGAAAGATTATTTTTGACAAAGAATCAAAAACTAATAATGGGGAAAAGAAAGCCTCTTCAGCAAATGTCGCTGGAAACATTAGAAAACTACATGCAAAGAATGAATCTGAACTTCGAACTGTCACTGTATATCAAAATTAACTCAAAATGTATTAAAGACCTCCAGATAAGACACAAAACAATAAACTGTATACAAGAAAACATCAGAACTAAACTTATAGACCCTGGGTTTAGGGAGGACTTCATGAACTTAACCTCAAAGACAGTAGAAGTAAAATAAAAAATAAATGAATGGGACTGTGTCATTCGAAATAGCTTCTGCACAGCAAAATAAACCATCAACAAACCAAAGAGACAGCCAACTAAATGGGAGAAAATATTTGCAAACAATGCCTCTGATAAGAGTCTAATATCTAAGTATATTATAACTTGTACAACTCAACAATAAAAAAAATCCAATTAAAAATGGGCAGAGAACCTGAACAGACACTTCCCCCAAGAAGATATAGCAATGACCAACAGATGTATTAAAAAATGTACAAATTCACTAGCTATTAGGAGGATGGAAATCCAAACCACAACAAGATACCACTTCACACATGTTAGAATCACTACTATCAACAAGTGTTTGAGAGGGTGTGGAGAAAAATGAACACTCATAAACTGCTGGTGGGAATATAAACTGATACAAACATTGTCAAGGACAATATAAATGTTCCTCAGAAAACCAAGAGTACAGTAACCATATAAGCTGGCAATTCCACTTCTGGGTATCTATCCCCCAAAAATTGAAAACCTTTGTCCACAAAGATATATGTACCCTAATGTTCATCATAGCACTATTCATGGTGGCCAAGTCATGGAAACAGCCAAAATGTCCTTTGATAGGTGACAAGGTAAAGAAGCTATGGTACATATAGACAATGAAATATTACTCGGCAATAAGAAAAGATGAAATAGGGACATTTATAATAACGTGGATGGATCTTGAGACCATCAAGCAAAATTAAATAAGACAGACAGGGGAAAAAACAACAAAAACAAAAACCATATGATTTCACTGATATGTGGAACATAAAACTAAAAAAAAAAAAACATGGACATAATCAATAGTTTAGTGCTCAGTGCTTATCTGAGGGTATGGGGGCAAGGGGTTGGGAGAAAAGGGACAGGGTCTCAAATATATAATGATGGAAAGAGAACTGACTCTGGGTGTTAACATGTAATAGAACACATAAGTGATGTATTGTAGAATTGTACACCTAGAACCTATGTAATTTTTACTAACAAATGTCATCCAAATAAATTTGCCAATAAAGAAAAATGAAGAAAAAGAAATAAAGAATTCAATAACTGAAATTCAGAATGTAATAGATGAAATCACCAGCAGACTAGATAGAGCAGAAGACTGAATCAGTGAATTAAAGGACAAGTAGCAGAAAACATCTAATCAGAAGAACTAAAAATAAATAAATAAATAAGTACTAAAAAAAGTGAGGATAGTTTAAGGGGCTTTTGTGACATCAATTATAACAACATTTCCATCATAGGAATACCAGATGGAGAAGAGGAAAGTAAGGAATTGATAATCTATTTGAAGAAATAATCATTAAAAACTTCCTTATCCTGGTGAAGGAAACAGACATACAAGCCCAGGAAGCACATAGAGTTCCAAACCAGATAAACCCAAATAGACCTACACCAAGACACATTATAATTAAAAGGTCAATGGTTAAATACAAAGAGAATCCTATAAGCAGCAAGAGAAAAGTAACCAGTAAATCTTAACATAGCTCCCATAAGACTGTCAGCTGATTTCTCAAGAGAAACTTTGTAGGCCAGAAGGGAATGGTAGAAAATATTCAGGTGATGAAAAGCAAAGACCTATAACCAAGATTACTCTACCTAGCAAGGCTATCATTCAAAATTGAAGGGCAAATAAAGAGTTTCCCAGAGAAGAAAAAATTAAAGGAGTTAATGACAACCAAGCAAGTATTACAAGCAATGTTAGAGGCATTACTTTAAGATGGAAAAACAAAACAAAAAAGTAAAATGATGAGTAACAAAATGACAATAGCTACATATCAACAATTATCTTAAATTTAAATCAATTAAAAGCTCCAATAAAAAAACATGAAGGATATTGCACTAAGTGGAGTGCCAGACAGATGAAGAGAGATGCAAGTTAACTTTGTTTATAGGTGAAAACTGAGGAAGAATGTTAATAATCAGAACAGAAACAGATTCATAGATACAGAAAATATTTTGTTTGTTGCCAGATGGAAAAAGGGTTGGAGGAAGGATGAAATAAAAGGAAGGGATTAGGAAGTTCATTTTAGTGGTTACAAAGTAATAGCTGTGGGGATATAAAGTATAACATGGGAATATAGTCATAATATTGCAATAGCTATGTATATACTTAGATGGGTACTAGATTTTCTGGAGTGATGTGACAAGGGTGTGAGGGGTGGGTGAACAAGGAGAAGAAATCAAATAATACAAATTCCTATCACAAATCAAAGGAATGTAAAATGTAGCATAGGGCACAAAGTCAATAACAATGTAATCAGAATGAGGATTGTGTAAGTTATATAAACATCTCATCACTCTTCTGTACAACTGAAACTAATATAATATTGTATGTCAAATGTAATTGGAAAAACTAAAAATAAATTTAAAAAATAATGTTTCCATGGTTCAAAAAATGTTCCTGTATCATCACAGTAAGACATTTCAGGATGTACAAATAAAAAAATACCATAGGAAGAAGGCAAGATGGCGACTGGAGAGGAGGTCCCTAAAGCCTCTCCCAGAAAACACAATTGAATGGCCATCCAGGAGCCAAGAAAGAGGACCTTGAGTGACAAAACGGCTGTTGAGAAATGCACAAATCACAAGTAAACACCTGAAGGTTAGAGAGAAAGGAGCAAGTTGGGGAGAGGGAAGGGAGCAGAGACTGCAACAGGATCCGAGCAGCGCAGTTTGGGGGAGAGGAGAGACCACAGGGGACCTGAACTTTGGAGCTGCATGCTGGGAACGCAGTTTGGGAGCCAGCCTCTGGAACTTTTGAGTGGTAGAATGGCGGAGCGAGGACTCTGAACTGCAAAGATGACACCCCAGCTCTAAGCCCCCTGGAGACCTACACAGGGCTGCAGTTCCTGTTCCCAGCCCACTGCAAAGGCGACCCTGCTGTCTCGGGCTAGGCCTACAACTTTGGACTTATGGAGCATGCACTTCCTCGTGCACCCCAGGGTCCTGAAAGCAGTGTGAGCCCATAGACAGCCAGAAGCTGAATCAGGGCTAGGAAGAAAGACTGATTTGATAGCACACACCCGAGCCAGCAGAAACAAGCCTCAGAACACCTTCCTCAGCAAAGCGCAGAATGCAGAGCTGCCCTTGGAATGCCTTTTGTTGGCCTCTGCCCAGGATATATGCGCATAGCCTCCAAATGCATCAGGAGATCAGAAACAAGAAACAAACAGCCCCCTCTCCCCTAAAACTTGACCCCCAGTGCCACCTAGTGTCTGCCCTACAGCATGACACCACAAAAACAATAATCTGGGCACTGAACATAAATCCCTCATGTCAAAGAGGAAGAACACAGCAGACAGGATGAATTCCTTAAAAACTAATACTCCTCAGAAAGAACATGAAATTTACACAGAAGACACCTTGTCAGAACTGGAAGGGTCTGATTTAAGTGACAGAGAATTTAAAACAGTTATTCTAAAGGCTGTCAGAGAAATGAAAACCTATTGGCAGAACACCATAGCTGAGATAAATAATATAAAAAAGGATATAACGACATAAAAAAGGAACTCTGTGAACAAAAATAACAATTTAACAAAGAAATTCAAAACATAAGAAAGATTGAGACAGAAATATGAAAAATAAATAATATGATAAAACAAGTGAGAAACAAAATAACTGCCATAGGAAACAGGACCAACCAGATGGAGGAAAGAATTAGTGATATTGAAGATCAGAACATGGAAACAGCTTAGAAAGAGAAAGAGAAAGAATATAGAACCAAAAGGATTGAAAGAACTCTGCAAGAACTATCCGACTCCATGAGACAAAACAACATCAGGATAATTGGAATAGAAGAGGGGGCAGAACAATCTACAGAGAGCATACTCAAACAAATCATAGATGGGAATTTTCCAAACCTATGGAAAGATCTAGAACCCCAAGTTCAAGAAGAAAACCTGTCCCCCAGATACCTGGACCCCGACACATCTTCTCCAAGACACATGATACTAAAGGTGTCAAAACTAAAGACAATTCACAAGGCAGCCAGGGAAAAAAAGAACTGTAACCTTTAGAGGAAAGCCCATCAGGCTGGCATCAGATTTCTCAACAGAAACTCTACAAGCCAGGAGAGAGTGGAATCCAATATTCAAAAATTTAAAAGAGAGAAACTTCCAGCCAAGAATAAATTATCCAGCAATATTATTTTTCAGGCATGAAGGTGGAATAAAGACCTTCTCAGACAAACAGAAGCTGAGGGAATTTGCCAGCACAAGGCCAGCACTCCACGAAATTCTGAAGGAGGCTCTTCAGCCTGAAACAAAACATCAGGAAAAATGGAACAAAGTTGGGGCAACAAGAAAGAAAGAAAATTAAACAACCAACCAAACAAACAAAAACAAAGAAAAAAATAAGTAATGGCCACAGGAAATCCTCACATATCGATCATCACTCTAAATGTCAATGGACTGAATTCACCAATAAAAAGAAACAGAGTAGCAGACTGGATTAAGACACAGAACGCATCCATATGCTGTCTCCAAGAAACACACCTAAGCTGTAAGGACAAACACAGACTCAGAAAGGATGGGACACAATACGCCAAACAAATGGTAACCAGAGAAAAGCAGGAGTGGCCATACCGATATCTAATGAAATAAACTTCAGGTTAGAAAAGATACTAAAAGACAAGGATGGACATTACATGATGATAAAAGGCACAATACAACAACAAGAAGAGTTGACACTAATTAACATATATTCTCCCAACCAGTATGCACCAAAATACACAAAGAAACTACTAACAGACTTGAAAGGAGAAACTGATGAATACACAATCATAGTGGGAGACTTAAACACCCCGCTAACAGCCATGGATAGATCATCCAAACAGAAAATAAATAAGGAAATAACAGCTCTAAATGACACATTACAGCAAATCGACATAATTGACATTTACAGGACACTTCATCCAGCAAAAAGAGACTACACCTTCTTTGGTAGTGCGCAAGGAACATTTTCAAGAATAGACCACATGCTGGGACACAAAAGTATCCTCAGCACATTCGAGAAGATTGAAATCATATCAAGGGTATTATCAAACCACAAAGCTTTGAAATCGGAGATCAACTGTAAAAGGAAAGCAGAAAAAGCCATATATACATGGAGATTAAACAACAGCTTATTTAAAAAGGACTGGATAAAAGAACAAATAAAAGATGAGATTAAAAAATATATAGAAACTAATGACAATGAAAATACGACATATCAGAATTATTGGGACACAGCGAAAGCGGTAATAAGAGGGAAATTTATATCATTACAGGCCTATCTTAAGAAACAAGAAAAATCACAAGCAAACATCTTAGCATCCCATCTTAAAGAACTAGAAAAAGAAGAGCAGACAAAACCCAAAGTCAGCATAAGAAAAGAAATGATAAAAATTAAGGCAGAACTAAACCAATTAGAGAACAGAAGGACAATAGAAAAAATTAATATAACAAAGAGCTGGTACTTTCAGAAAGTCAACATAATTGACAAAACCCTGGCGAGACTAATCAAGGGACGAAAAGAAAGGACACAAATATCCAAAAATAGAATTGAAAGGGGAGAAATTACTACTGATACCACAGATATACAAAGGATTATAAGAAAATATTATGAGGGACTTTATGCCACGAAATTTTACAACCTACAAAAAATGGACAAGTTTCTAGAAACTTATAACCTACCAAGACTGAACCAAGAGGAACTGGATAATCTAAATGGACCAATCAAAAGCAACAAGACTGAAATGACTATACATAATCTCCCTAAAGGAAAAATCCCTGGACCATATGGTTTCAGCAACAAGTTCTACCACGCATTCAAAGAAGAACTCTTCCAAAAAATTGAAGAGGAAGCAATACTTCCTAACCCATTCTATGAGGTCAACATTACTCTAATACCAAAGCCTGGCAAAGACAACACAAAAAAAGAAAACTATAGACCAATATCTCTGATGAACACAGATGAAAAAATCCTGAACAAAATATTAGCAAATAGAATACAACAATGCATCAAAAAGATCATACATCATGATCAAGTGGGATTCATCCCAGGAGCACAAAGATGGTTCAACATACAAAAATCAATCAATGTGATACACCACATAAACAAAATAAAAGATAAAGACCATATGATCATTTCAATTGATGCAGAAAATGCTTTCGACAAGGTACAACATCCATTTATGAACAAAACAATAAATAAAATAGGTATAGAAGGAAAGTATCTCAACATAATAAAGGCCATATATGAGAGACCCTCGGCTAACATCATACTGAATGGGGAAAAGCTGAAACCAATTCCCCTAAAATCAGGAACAAGACAGGGATGCCCCCTGTCACCACTGTTATTTAATATAGTACTGGAAGTTCTAGCCACAGCAATCAGGCAAGAGAAAGGAATCAAAGGTATCCGAATTGGGAAAGAAGAGATCAAATTTTCACTATTTGCGGATGACATGATCCTTTATATAAAAATTTCCAAAGATTCCACCAGGAAACTATTAGAGACAATTAACAAATATAGTAAAGTTGCAGGATAGAAAATCAATGTACAAAAATCAACAGAATTCCTTTATACAAACAAGGAATCCTCAGAAAAAGAAATGAGGGAGTCAATTCCTTTTGCTATCACAACAAAAAGAATGAAATACCTGGGAATTAACTTAACAAAGAACGTGACAGACTTATACACAGAGAACTATAAAACACTTTTGAAAGAAATTGGAACACACCTCAAGAGGTGGAAAAATATCCCCTGTTCATGGATAGGAAGACTTAACATTGTTAAAATGGCCATTCTGCCCAAAGCAATCTACAGATTTAATGCAATACCCATCAAAATCCCACAATCATACGTTTGTGAAATAGATAGAAGAATTATCAGATTTATATGGAACCATAAAAGACCTCAAATTGCCAAAGCAATATTACATAAAAAGAATAAGGCTTGTGGCATTACACTTCCTGACTTCTATTTATATTACAAAGCATCAATAGTCAAAACAGCTTGGTACTGGCAGAAGAACAGAAATAGGGACTAATGGAATAGAACTGAAAACCCAGAAATAAACCCCCAAATTTATGGACAAATAATTTTCGATAAAGAAGCAAAAAACATACAATGGGGAAGACAGCCTCTTTAGTAGGTGGTGCTGGGAATACTGGAAAAACGTATGCAAAAAATGAACCTGAGCTGTGAACTCTCTCCATATACAAAAAAATTAACTCAAAATGGATTAAAGACCTTCATATAAGACCTGCAACAATAAACTGTATAGAAGAAGGCATTGGTACTAAACTTATAGACCCAGGACTCAAGGAAGACTTCATGAACCTGTCCTCAAAGGCAAGGGAAGTGAAAGTAAAAAGAAATGAATGGGACTATATCAAACTAAAAAGCTTCTGCATAGCCAAAGAAACTATCAAAAAGGCAAAGAGGCAGCCAACTGAATGGGAGAAAATATTTGCAAATAACCCAACAGATAAGGGTCTAATATCTAAAATATGTAAAGAACTAATAAGACTTAACAACAAAGAAACAAACAACCCAATTGAAAAGTGGGCAGAACTAAACAGACACTTCTCCCATGAGGAAATACAAATGGCCAGCAGACATATGAAAAAATGCTCATCCTCATTAGCTATCAGGGAAATGCAAATCAAAACCACAATGAGATACCACCTCACACCTGTGAGAATGGCTATTATCAACAAGACAAGGAATAACAAGTGCTG
>PVJL010021774.1:0-10135 GCA_004026885.1 Lyroderma lyra | reverse complement strand
GCTTCTTGATGGTGGAGAATGCACAGCGGGCTGTTTCTGCGTTTCCGCGGTGACGTCTACGCGGCGTGGGTCACCTAGAGCAGTGGTTCCCAGCCTTTTCCCACGGGTGCGCCCCTTGTAAACCCACTTCTAGAAACTGTACCCCCTGTTTTAAGAACAGCTGTTTTTAAATAGTGACACGTTTGTTCAGTGCCTGTCTTCATGCAAAATAGTGGAAATGAGGGAATAAATAAGTCAGGAAAGAAAAAGACACTAAAGGTACCAACTCCTGATTTTATTTTATATTTGTAACAGTTCAATATTGATGATCTAGCATTTAAACATTAAATAAAACTACTTGAAAAGAATCACGATGAAAGACAATGACTTACTTTTACTCAGTAACTGAACTGATCCAACAGTCTGGCTAGGGATGTGTTTACACGTTTGGGGAAGTTCTAGAAACGTCGCAAATGGGTTGTTCTGAAACGGCGTAACGACTGGGAGAAGAGCGGTTTGGGGGAGGGGTCCTGGCCCCGGCCTCGCCCATCCTCATTCCCGAACGTGATCTAATTTGGAAGCGCCTCCATGAAGGGTGGTTCAGACTTAACGTTTGTTGTTCCATCGGGAACGTTTTGCACTTTTAAACTCTACTCGATTCGCCGCCATGACAGATGATTTCCTGTGCACCCCTGAACGGCCCGGCACGGACCCCCGGGGGGTACGCGTACCACCGCTTAGGAACTGACACCCTAGAATAAGAGGTCCGGCCGAGGCCGACATGCAGCAGGCTCAGGCCAGGGGAGCTCAGGACATGTCCCACCGAAAAGCAGCCCCTCTGGGGAGACGACCGGGCACGAGGGAGGTTTGTTCGTGAAAAACGAAACACCAAGCTAGCACATGTCGGTCCTGTGACCGTGCCGGGGACAGAGGGGCCTGTGCTGTCCCCCAGGGTCCCCGTGGGCAGGGCATGGCCACAGGCTGCCCACTGAGGTGCAGGCCTACGTGCTTTCACTTTAAAGTGGAAGTTACAGTCTAGTGACCTGGGGGACGAGAAGAGGTCACGTGTGTGAAGACGTGGCCACAGACAATCCCTGCACGCGCCATGAAAGTCACAGGCCTCCGAGCCAGAATACCTCCCGAGGGCTGTGTGCACGTGAACTGGGACGGCGGTGACTCACAG
Source organism: Lyroderma lyra (assembly GCA_004026885.1). Lineage (NCBI taxonomy): Eukaryota > Metazoa > Chordata > Mammalia > Chiroptera > Megadermatidae > Lyroderma > Lyroderma lyra. The sequence goes on along the minus strand of PVJL010021774.1, from coordinate 8,973 downwards.
ACTGGGCCGTGAGCTCGGCGGAGGCCCCAGGCCTGGTGGTGGCGCGGGGGCTGGACCTGCGGCTCACGCCCAGGACCCTTCCCCTCATTACCCAGCGCCCGCTCTCCTCCTGCGTCTTTATTTCTCACGATAACAATTGTTTTAAAAGAGAGCTGAGAGGAAGATCCGCCTGTGGCCCGTCGGGCCCTTGGCTGCAGCTTTCACAGGCAAGTAAGCGACTGGGAGGAGGTGACACCCAGGAGGTGACAACCCAGGATTTTTCTGCTGGAGGGCTGGCCGGGCGGCGGGGTTCCGGGCGTTGAAGCCACCGTACGTGGTAAGCCTGCGAGGGCCCGGCGTCCTGGGGCCTCGTCCGACTCTGACGCAAGCTGGTGGGCGCACTTGTTTCCCAGCCGAGAACACGCAGGCTGCTACCCGACGGAGTGCCGGCCAGGCCGGGTGGAGGCCACTGACTGAAGGGCGTCTGTGATGACAGCCCAGTCCTGTGTTATGCAGATCTGACCTCTGAGCACGGCTGTGGGCGCGAGTTCATCCCCGGGCCTGTCCCCCCGGCCCCACGACGGGCCGCAGCGTGGGGCCACGTTCGTCATTTGCAAAGCATCAGCTGTTCCTGAAGGGCGGTCGTGGTCCGCTCGGTGACCAACGAAGGCATGCGCCCGCTGCCATGGACGGGCTGGGCACCCACGTGCATTTAAAGTGTGACGTGGAGTCCACAGCGTCAGCTCCCATTGCACGGAGACCGCCATCAGACCTGCTTTTACTGCCCGACATGTGTCATCGAACTCCGTCGGGCCCACAGCAGACCGGACAGGGCGCTCCGTCAGCCATGACAAACGCCGCCACGGCCGAGACCGGTGTCCTGGGCGTGACGTTCTGCGATGTGACTTCCAACGACAGAGCGGTGATGCTACGCCGAGCGCTCTTCACGTGGCCGTGCTGAGCGGACGCCAGAGGCCCGCGCGGGAAGGAACCTGGACACGAGCCCCGTTGCGTTTTGAAATTTTCCTAATTTATAATCCTGGCAGCGAGCAAAACGGGGCGACTCGGCCCAAAACCCGGCCAGGTAAGGCTGCGGAGACTGGCAGGTGAAAGTGGTAGAGCACGCAGGCCCCCGAAAGGCGTCCCCGACCAAGGTGCACCGCGCCACACGCCGCCCCCGCCCCCACTCGGCGCGGTCCGGAGGGCACGGGGGGTGTGCGGCCAGTCTGTCCCCGCTCGGCGGGACCAGGACGCACAGGGCCTGCCAGACCCTTCGTTAGAAAACCTTCCACGAAGCCAAATGGATGTGAACTGTGACCTTGTGCGTGACCTGGGAGAATGCCACTTAAACCCAGTGACCCTGAGCGTCCCGCTCGGTGGCCTGTAGTTCACATGGACAGTTAGGATCTTGGCGCAGTCATTCACAGGACCCAGCGGCCGAGAGGTGCGGGAGTTGGAAGGGGGATGGAAGGCGGCCTTAGCCAAACGAGCCTGTGGTCACAACGCAGGCCGGGCCAGCCCGCGGACCACACCACTCCCCGCCAGTGGCTCCCTGCTCGGGCTGCCCTCCGTCCCCCTGTGCGGACTAACCCTGGGCCCTCTGCACGCCTGTCCCCACACGGAGAGCTCAGGCCGTCACGAGCTGCACTCTCATGCACGAGTCACTCCCACCACGAACCCGAGCAAATTTGTTTTCTTTCCGCGCCCCAGTGAGGGAGTGAAGCCAGCGTGTGTCAGCATTAAGAGAATTTTTCCCCACGGCGTCGATCCCCAGGACGTCCGTCCCTGGAGAGGGCAGCTCCCCTCAGGGTCCCTGCTCTGCACCCGCCCAGGTGCTGGGAAAGTCCCAGAGGAGACAGGCGAACCAGCCTGTGTGCCTGGGAGACGGACGCACCACGGCCACGGGAAGGGGACACGGGCTCGCGGGCCACCCCACAGTGGTGGCTGTCAGTGTCTTAGGAACAGAAACGCCACCGGGGTGGGGACGATGACCCGCATCTGCAGAGCCACACCGAAGGGTCGCGGCCAGGACGTGGGCCGGAATCCCGGCTCCGCCTCTCACGGCTGTGTGGCCCCGGACGGGGGGCCTGCGTCCGCCTCCGGCTGGGAATGCGGGAGGCGGGGACGAGGCAGGACTGGTGCGTGGGGTTGAGGGGAGGGTGTGGAGGGGCTTCTGCAGAGGGCAGCGTGTTCACAGTCCCCTGCACGTGAACACTCAGTCACAAAGTCACCTGACATGTGACGCGTGCACCACGCCACTTTAGCCCAACGGCACACTGTCAAGGAGGGGAGAACACGAGTGCCCGCCAGGCGTGAACGGACTGCCCCCCGAGAAAACGCGCAAGCCGAGCTGGGCCGCGCGGGGCGGGCACCGACAGCTGCTGGGCACCACCCGCCCCCACCCCGGCCGGGCAGGCCCCTCCCCCAGAGCCTGGGAGTGGAGGGAGCATGGGGTTGGCCTCAGCCCAGGGCGCCCCACCCTGCCCGAGCGAAGCCTTCAGGCACGGGGACGCGCACCGAGAAAACGGGTGGTCCGATCCCCCAGCCGTCACATCTGCCCGGACGCCTGCCTCTCGGGGGCTCGCGGAGCCTGGCCCGGGGCCACCCCTGTGGGCCTGCGGGGACCTGACGCTTCCTGTCTCCGAGCGCGCTCTGCAAAGCAGGCGGAAACCCACCCGCACGCGTGATACACGCGTGATAATGCAAATGTCTCAGTTCTCAAACCTTCCCCCGACGGAGACAACTGCAGAGTGGGGGGCGCTCTGAGAGAAGAGACCTGTCGTCCCCAAATTCCGCCAAAAGGAAGGCCACACGACAAAGGCTTCAGAGAAACCTCTGCACCTTTCAGAGAGCGGCCAGAACAAAGCGGCCTGAGTGTACACAAAGGGCGGGGGGCCGCGGGGCTACCGGAGGCGGAATCAGCGGTGACGGCACATCGGAGGAGCCCGCACAAAGCCCGGCTGAGACAGCGGGTTCGTTAGGGCGCGGGGGGGCGGGCAATTAGGGTCCAGGCTGCACGGAACACGCAGACTCTGAAAGCCGCCGGCCCTCCTGGGCAGGGACCCGATCTCCCGCTCGGAGCACAAACAGACGCCTCCGTGGCAGCGTCACACGCCCTGCGAGTGCGCGACAACAGGGGGGTCTTCGCCCAGAACCGCACATTTAACAGGTGAACGTGAGCAGAGAGGGGAGAGCCAGAGACGGGCTCTGTGCGGGGCGGGGGGCGGGGGGCAGTGGTTTCTACGTTATGTCGCCTGTTTGTAGTTCCTACACCGGGCGTGTTACCTTTGTGATGAAAACAGCCAAGAAAAAGCCTGCTGGACATCTGTGATTACCATCCCACGACCACTGAGACAGCACGTGTCGGGGAGCGCACCCCAGACTGTCCGAGTGGCTCGGGGTGCCTCCCCAGGAAGGACGCGCACCGGGAGCAGAAAATGGCTCCTAGGACCACCTCGCCGTGGTCGCGGCAGCTTTCATCAAGCTGTTACTTCCTCACAGAGCCGACGGGCCCAGAAGGCAGGGCTCAGGTCCCCGGCCAGGGCCCAGCTGTGAGCTCAGGGCAGGACGTGGCCGAGCACAGCACTCTGGCACAAGTCTCCCCGCGCAGACAGCAGCCCGGTCGGTCCCGGTGTGAAAGGGGAAACGTGTGCCTGGGGCCGCCTGTGATGCGGCCTGAGTGCGTCCTCGCAGGACACGGGGGGGGGGGGGGGACGCAGGGCCACGCCCTTCTGGGTGAGAAACAGGAGCTCTCCCTCCTCCCCCACCGAGGTTGAAGCCACAGAAGGTCCTGAGTGATCCTGTCCCAAACCCAGGCCGCCGCAGCAGCTGTTCCCCAACTGGATGCTCCGTGCACGGCCCCGCCTCACTTTAAATGATCTGTGACACGTGGCCACCACCACCCAACCCGAGTCGCTACTGCACCACCTCCTACAGGCCTTTCAGTGATGCCTGTGTAACCGTACATCTGAGTAAGGGGAAACACACACACACGTGCACACACACAGGCATGCAGATGCACATGCACACACACGCGCAGGCATGCACACAAACACATGCACACACAAATGCACAAACAGGTGCAAGCACGTGCACACATGCTCACGCACATGAACATACATGTGCACACAGGCATGCACATGCATGTGCACACGTGTGCAGGCACACACAAACATGCACATACAAATGCACAAAAACGTGCAAACATGTGCATACACATGCACACATGCATGCACACGCACATACACAGGCATGCACATGCACGAGCACACACATACACGCACAAACACACAAAACACCAAGTGCAGACTGCATACAGATATGTGCACACACATGCATGCACATGCGCGCGCACACACACACAGACACACACACACACATACACACACACATATGCACACACCCCATGAAGGAGAAATGTTTCTCCGGAGTGAATCCTAAGCTGGTCTGACAGCTACTACAGGGTGGTCCCTCACTGTAAGCTTTCCCTAGAGACTGAATGCCCCTTGGCTGCACCCCTAACACCCTGATAACTCCCCCCACCCCGCCCACGAGCTCCGCTCCCCAGGGGGACGTGCAGCCACATCACGCTAAGTGCCGGGCTCCATGGCACCGTAAACAAGCAAACACTAAACGATAAACACTGTTTACCAAGCAGTGCTGAGTAATTTCCCCCCATCCTGCAAGCTGTTTTCTGAAAATAAAACTTAAAGATAGAGACGCATTTTAACTAAGAGAAGTGAGAGGAACTTCCAACACCCTTCTAAATCTGGACGTACTGCCGGGGGTCCAAAGCCTCGGCCTCCTGCTCCGACCGCTGACGGCCATCCCCACGTCTGGACGCACCCAAGGTGGGGGCTCCCGAGCCCCGTCGCTGCACATAGTTGCAGAAGGAAACTCAGTCCCACGAAATTTGCAGTCAGCACACTACCCAAAGCCAAGGCTCCGAGGGCCAATTATTTAGCCTGCTGCACCCTAAAAGTGCCAACCGGCCTGAAGCTGGGCCGGCTGTATCCACGGGAGACGGCCGACCCTTCGAGACCAGACACGCTCGCTGCGCTCCCCTGCATGGCTCCCGACAAATCCCAGGCTGCCAGCAGGACAGAGTCGTGAAAACAAAACCAGGAAGGAAACACCTCCTTTCGGTAAGCAAGCTCTTTCTGCGGTCGCCATAAGTACTTAGTGTGGGCCCTGTAATCACCCCCAGTGCTCAGACGGAAAGCGGGGACGTGTGACACGGCGGCTCGGCGCCGTGATCCTGCAGAACTGCGTTATCCCACGTGGGTCTCCGCTGCACGTGGCGGCCAGGCCGTCATTTGTGAGACGAATAAAACAGCAGACAGGAACCCCAGGCTTCGGGGGGTCCTGCCGCCAGGGGCTCCCCCCAACACGAAGTCTCAAGGGTTCCCACAAAGTCAGCGATGCTGTCAGAGTCCGTCTACTCCACGCAGCCCCCTGAGCAGAGCCAGTCCTGAGCGGGCCTGGGCGTGCCTCTCAGCTTCGTAGGCGATGATCCAGAAGATCCAGAAGCGTCCATGGGAAGTAAATCCGCGGTCCAGGGGCAGCCTGCGCTCAATTCGGACCAAGGATGAGCCGCTGATTTCTGCAGGAAACGTCTGGCCCCTTCCCAGTTTTCTTCTTGCTCAAAACACGAGTCTTTGCTAACCAATGTCACCCCAATAAGTCTAACAATAAAACTATTTTTGTAATGAAAAGGAGAACGAGTTATCGGCTGTCATCACTGCCATCGGCACCTCCTGCCTCCTAGGTGCGGGCGCTGTGCTGGGTGCGGGAGGGGCCACAGCGATGGCTGAGTTCTAGCACCCCTGCCCCCCAGCTCTGCTCAGGTCTGCAGCTCAGGTCAGCGTGTCCATCAGTTTCCATCGAGCACCGGAAGGTCCCCTGCGAGGCACTGAGCTGCAGGGAACCAAGTCATGGGGGGGATGTGACAGGCAGGGACCAGCCGAGGCCTCAGCCTGGTCCATCCCGCCTGCTCCGATGGAGAAGTGCCTCCTGAGAGAGGGCCAGTGGAGAGGAAGTCACCCAGCTCTGCAGGGTGAGACAAGGGCACAGCGGGGTGGGCCCGCGCTGGGCGGGGAGCGTGGGGGAAGCTGTGGGGTCTGTGCAGGCTGGCAGATGGGGACTATGTGAGAGACAAAGCCGAGCGGGAGGGCCCTTAGAGTGAGGGGCACAGGCTGCACAAAGGTCCAGAGACAGAAAAGCACCGGGGTGTTCCAGGGCGAGGGGGACCCTAGCCAGGAGCATAAAAGGTATCTCCGTCTTTGCATTCTGCGGTGGCCACTTAATTAAGCCAGAGGGCAGGGCGGGGCGGGGGAGGGGAGGTCCCAACAGCTGCTCCTGCGTTTTCAGGGGCCCAATTACTCCATCAAAAGCGGCCTGCATGGTGACGTGGCCGTGCAAGGGCTGCAGTGCTCAGAGGGCCCCCTCAGGCGATGTGGGCGAGCCACACCCAGGCTCCCTGGCTGCGGCGAGGGGAGCTCTGACCTCCGGGGCCTGCTCGCTGCTGAAGTCTGCCATTTGCCACCCAGCAGGGAGCAGGCGCTGAGCTACAGAGGGACGACCCGTGCCCAACGGCCTTGGAGTGCGGGCATCGAGGGGGCGGTCCGGTAGGTCAGGAGAGGGTGCAGGCGAGGGTCCGGGCGCGACTGCACACGTGGGACGCCCCTGAGCAGGGCGGCAGAGCCCCAGCCGCACGCGGGACCAGCACTGACATCCGCAGACCTAGGATGTGCCTGAACCAACCGCTCCAGAGGAAGGACGGCCGGTGGGGGCAGGGAGGTCACCGGCATCCGAAGTGCAGGCCCAGGTCAGAGGAGGAAGTTCGACGCCAGAGTCCGGGTTCTTCCGGGTCCGCTCGCACGTCGATTCCGAGTCTCCGGGCCCCTGAACTCCCAGGAGTTTTCTTCTCCTTGAACGTGGTAGACAAGAAAGCCGGGCGCGGGAGCGCATGGCCAACTGCGCGGGGTTTGTTCCTCACTCCCCTTCCCACCAGACCTGCATTTTACTTCTTCCCACTCAGGAACCTCTTGGTTTCGGGGAAAGGGCACGTTTTGCGGGTTTACGAAAGGTGTCACCTCAGGAACGTGCCTTTATGGTCATCCTCACTGTCTTAAAAAAAATGGGAATGGTAAAATACCTACGGGGCAAGTCCAGGTTGTTTTTTATTTTATTTTTTTTTACACAATTAGAGGATTGAAGGCTAGCTACGCCCTGATAGTAACATCGTGTGCATGTTCACACCCCCAGAATTTAACACATAAACTCCTTGAACTGTTGTGATCGAACGTCACAACGTCAATCCCCGTTCACACCCGATTCGTGCCCGCGGTCCCCCAACCACCACACAGAATCGCGCGCTCCGGAACCCCTGGCTTACTTGCTACAGGTATTTTGTGAATGTTCCTCGTCCTGCTCTCCAAACAATCGGCCACACAGACACACACCAACGTGCACCCAGACACCTCATTTTCCTGGCTGCCCTCCTGTTTACATTCGAAAATCTGGCTGCCAGCTTCCTACTGGGGGAGTTTCTGTGTGGCCACTTCGTACTTGCTAATCGAGAAGCCACCAAGAGCCCCTTCTGAATCCTCAGCAAGCCCCCGGAGGCAGAGACCCCGATGGACAGAGCGGTATTTTGGCAGCCACGTTTGGGGCAGTTAATGGAGGGGGAGGAGAAACCCTATGGCACGGCTTCTGTGATGTACCAAGAGTCGTGACTTTTTAAATTCCTAAGGGGACTGAAATGTGGCACAGACTAAACCGGCCACAGGAAAGACAAAGCCCAGCCTGGTTCCTGACATTCCGTCCCTGAGGCCTTCTCAGATCTGGGTCCAGCCTGTCCCAAACTCATCTCCGCCCTCCTTGCCACAAACAGACTTCTGTCCACTTTCTCCCTGCTGCCCCTGCCGCTGTCTCCCTCTCTCTGAGCCTGCAGGCTCACCCCCTCTGGGTAGTCCCCCCTGAGCACCCTGGGCCCCTTGTGGACCCCCACGGTGTTGCCCGTCTGGAGCACACACCTAACATGGTGTAAACTCTAACGCGAAATAAAGTTCTCTGCTTCACAAAGGAGATGCCATCCTTAGAAGAAAGCTTTCTAAAAGAAGATTTTTCTGGACCAGTTCTAGGTTCAGCCCTCCAGCCTTCCCAAGGCTGTCTCAGGGGTGCCCGACACGTGAACACAGATGCAGACATGGACGCGGTCCCCAGCAACCACCGCCCTGGGGACCCCCAGGGCCCCCGCCGGCCAGGGCCGGGAGGAAGAGAGTGCAGGTGGCGGGGCTGGGAGCCCCAGAGAAACCTTGGAAGAACGTGATGTCAAGGTCAGTGTCAGACCCGGGCAGGAGGTCGGCCTGACCTGGGGGCTCTCCTACACTCGGGCTCCCGTGTGGCGGTCTGCTGGCGGTCTCCCCCTCCCGCGCCCCTAACTGTTCCTCGTTGGACGTCTGGAAGCCTCCGTCTGATGGGGGAATTGCTCCTCCTGACACCTCTCTCCAGTGCGCCCCCGGCCTCACACTCCCGCCCCGACATGTCTCCCTTCTCATCTGCTGGTGCTCGTGCTGGGCCGTTCCCGCCAGGCCCGTGTGAAGGCCACGCAGCCACACAGCAGCTTCTCCAGGGCCCACCTGCCCCCGGCGCCACCTCAGGCCTCAGGGCACTGCCCCCGACATGGAGAACCCCACTCTGGCTGCAGTGGGGGGCAGGGGTGGCAGAAGCTGCAGCAGGTGGGAGAGAGGAGACCCTCGGGCGCGCAGGCCTGCTTTCTGGGTCTGTGACACTTGAAGGGGAGCACCCCCCTCACTCATGCCCCCTCACTCTCCTGCTCCCCACGCCCCAGAGCTCCTGCCCTCCAGCCCACCCGCTGTCTAATCCCTGGGGGCCCGTTCACACACCTCCCCTGGCTCTTCTGAACTTCTCCCAACGCCCACCGTTTTGCAATGGCTCAGTATCACGCTCTGAGCAGGTCCCCAGGGCACC
>PVJL010021773.1:0-10135 GCA_004026885.1 Lyroderma lyra | reverse complement strand
TGACGGTCAGGGTTAGGTTTAGGGTTACCCTTAGGGATTTTGATTATGTTCATGGTTCATGTTCCAAGTACATTTTGTTTTAGGTTTAGGGTTAGGGTTTACTTTGACTCCAGGTTAAGGGTGAAAATTAGGATTGAGTTCATGGTTAATGTTAGAGAATAGTTCAAGTTTAGGGTTAGACTTAAAGCTAGGGGTAAGTATAAGATTCCATTATGAGTTCCTTTGAAACTTAGGGTAAGGTTTGGGTTTAGAGATCTCTTATGACTAAGTTTATTGTTAGGTTCTTCATTGAGTTAGGTATTTTGTTTGGGAAATTTTAATGCATATTCCTTTTTTTTTAATTTTTGCCACCACATTGGCATTTGACATCGTCAAAAGTGTTTTTCAATTTTTCATTTACCTAGAAGCAGCAATGGGGCCTGAACGCACATATTCTTTTCAAATGCTCATCATAGATGTCACTACTCAGTCTTCTCTCAGGTTTTCAAGAATAACTTCTCAACTCTCAAATCTCTTTACAGTTATCAGATCAGGATTGAGAGGATGAATCCCCATCAAGATATCAAACAAAAATGCCAGCACTTTCTTCCTTCCTCCCCTACCACAAAGGGCAATCACCGATGAAATGCATAATAATGTGCATGAATCTCTTTTTCCCATTATCTCAAGGTTCCATTCGGTATTTTAGTTGTGTAAGAGTATTTCTGAAATACTTACTATAATTCTGAGTAGAATACATATCATAAATAAAAATCAATACCAGAGGCTTCTATTTTAAATATTCTAGAAGGCATGCACGCACAATCACTCTAGTATTTTGAACAGTAACTGTAAATCATAATCAAAGTGCATTGAGTGCTTGCTGTCCCCACCCCCTACCGCCTCCCTTCTTCACTTAGGAAAACAGTTCAGTGGTGTGAGTACAGTTAAAGGAGGGGATGCCACTGCTAAATATACACTCACCAATCTCACAGAAGATACAGAGAGACAGTAAGTTGAGTTCATGTTATACACACCTAAAATTCCTCCGCAAGAGAACGGCTGCCTGTTCAACATGTATTATGGTCCCAGCCACAGCATCAATAAGTATAGGGTAAAACAGACAAAAGTACATACGTAAATGACCAGATCAAACCACCCTTTTACTGTGATTTATGTGGGATCAAACAATGCCTTGAAATAGGTATGAAGTGATGCATCAAAAATATCCATTTGAAAACCTCAGTACCCTGGTGAGAGCAGAGACTTGGATAGGAGGTTTGGCACCAACACGATGGCCCTTGGGCCACCAGATCCCAGGACGATGCAGGCAGACAGCCCTTGCAGGGCGCACCCACCCTCCGCGATGGAAAGAGGAAGGCGCCAGGGACCTATAATCAGAACATTGGCTGACCGCGATGTCACAGTTGCAGGGCCAGCCAATTGGGGCCCCAAGGCTGTATCAAGGGCTATGATGTATTGTGGCCCCAGAGCCAATCAGGTGACAATAGAACTGTCATGATTGTGAGTTCCATAATGCGATGCAGTGTCGAGCTGTGACCCTGGGAGAGGTTTAGATGTCAGTTTAGGACTTGTGTTAAGGATGAGATTCTGCCCAGCTTCAGCTTTGGTGTTAGCCTTAGAGTTAGCTTTGAGGTTAGAGGTTTTGTTAAAATTGTGGTTAGTGTTCAGGGTATGTAAAGTTGGGGGTGAGTGGTATGTGTACTATTGTGGTTATGATTAGTGTAAGGATCCATCTTTGAGTTAGGCTATGTGTTAAGTTTCAGGTTAGGTTCAGGGCAAGAGTTTGGGTTGGGTTAGAAGAAGCTTTGATGTCATGGTATTAAGAACATTGAAATGAGAACTCTGGGTAGAAGGGCTATTGATAGAGTGAGGTAAAGTTTGAGGATAGAGTTAGGTTTTTCTTTAGGAAAATCCTTGGTTTTAGGGTATGGGTGAGTTAATGATTAGAGGTAGTTATATACTTAGGCTTCGAGTTACCTTTGAGGTTGGAGTCAGGTTTTAAGATTGGGTATGAGAAGTCCCGTTTTAATGATGCAGTGCAGATTCTAGTTTATGATTCGCTTTTTAGGATTAGGGTGAGATTTATCTTGGAGGTCAGGGTTGGTTTTCCATTCGAGTTGGGGGTGGGTTTCCAGTAAGAGCGAGTGTGGGTTCCTTTCAGGAATAGTGTTATAGGAAGGCTCAGGTTTTCCACTAGGTCTCGGTTTAGCGTTAGATTTCAGTTTAGGATTATTCCTTGAGAATATTATGAGATTTAGAGTTAGGGTTCATTTTATGGTAAAGCTGAGGGTTCTGTTTTAAATTAAGTTTGGATTTGATGTTGGATTAGTTTTGGGGTTTCTTTGTAATTTAGGCCAGGTTTATGGTTTGTGTTTTTTATTTATGTATTAAATTAATGACAGTGACATTGATTAGTAACATTACATTTTCTGTGTGCATTTCTGTAATACATAATTCATATTCATATATTGCATTGTGCGTTCAGCACCCAGAGTCACTTCTTCCTTCCACCTATATTTGACACACCCCTTTCCTCTTCTACCAACTCTCTTTCTCCTTACATTCTTGCAACCACTAATGTGTTGTCTGAATTTATGAGTTTCTGGATTTTTCTTTGTTGCTTTCATTTTTACATCCCAAGAAGGAGTGAAGTTCTATGATTCCGAGCTATTTCTATTTGATTTATTTCCCTTAGCATGGTAATCTCCAGACCCAACTTTGTTGTCACAATCGGCAGTGTTTCATCTTTATTTCTGGGCGAGAGGTGTTTCACTGGGTGTTTGTACCACATCTCCTGCATCCAATCAATTGTTGAAGAACATGTGGGTTGTTGATATGTCTTGACCACCATACCTTGTACTGCAAGGAACACAGGGTTACGTATATCTCTATGAGTACATGTTTTCAGAATTGGAGGGTGGATACCCAGAGAAGGGATTGCTTGGTTGTATGGTATATTTATTTATTTATTTATTTATTTATTTTTATTGTTAGACTTTTTGGGGTGACATCCGTTAGCAAGGATTACATAGGTTTCAGGCATACAATTCTACATTGCTTTGTCAACTTGATGTATAATATGTCCAAGACCTAATGTGACTTCTCTTTCCATCACCTTATATTGAGTTTCACCCCCACCTTACCCAAACCCTCCTTTTTCTCCCCTCCCTAAACCACTCGTCCCCAAATAAACATTAAACTATCGATTGTGTCCATGCGTTATTTGTTTGTTCATTTGGTTTCTTCTTTACTTTCAGTTTTATACTCGATATATGAGTGAAGTCATACAGTTCTTCTATTTTTCTGTGTGGCTTGTTTCCTTAAGCATGATGATCTCCAGGTCCATCCGTGTTGTTGCAAATGACAATATTTCATCTTTTCTTATAGCTGAGTAATATTCCATCAAAAATTAACTCAAAGCAGATTAAAGACCTTCATATAAGACCTGTAACAATACACTGTATAGAAGAAGACATTGGTAACTAAACTTATAGACCTAGGACTCAAGGCAAACTTCATGAACCGGTCCTCAAAGGCAAGGGATGTATAAGCAAAATTAAATGAATGGGACTATATAACACTCAAAAGATTCTGCAAAGCAAAAGAAAACTTCAATTTCTATTAACCGGTCCATCCGTGTTATTGCAAATGGCAATATTACATCTTTTCTTATAGCTGAGTAATATTCCATCAGAAATTAACTCAAAATAGATTAAAGCCCTTCATATAAGACCTGTAACTATACACAGTATAGAAGAAATCATTGGTACTAAACTTATAGACCTAGGACTCAAAGAAGACTTCATGACCCGGTCCTCAAAGGCAAGGGAAGTATAAGCAAAAATAAATGAATGGGACTATATCAAACTCAAAAGCTTCTGCAAAGCAAAAGAAAACTTCAATTTCTTTTAACGTCTTGTGTTTGTCAGAGTACAGTTCTCTCATCCCCTGTGTTAAGTTTCTTCTCAGCGTTGAGATTAGGGTTAACATACAAATTAGGGTATGTGTTGGACTGATCTTTAGGGTTATTGCTCTTTTTAAGTGGGTGGTATCAGTTAGAGTCAGAGTTATAACTAAGGTTTGGGTTAGCGTTCAGTTAGTCATTGGAATTACGATTAAGATTAGGGTTATATTGACTTTTGAAGTTCGGGTTTCACCTTCAATTACTGTTATGATTAGGTTTAGAGTTATTTCTAGAATTTGGTTTAAGGGAAAGCACGGGTTATGTAATGGGTAGGTTTAGTTATGTGCTTAGTTTCTGATGAGGTTAGAAACCATGTTAGGTTCAGGTAACTAGCTATGGTTAGCATAATATTTAGGGTTAGGTTTAGGGTTAGAGTTAGGTTTGAGGTTATTTTTTTAGTTTTTAATTAGGGGGGTGTAGGTTTCAGACCAAGATAGGGACTGTAGGGTAGCCTAGCTTTAGCTTTAAGTAGACTGTATGGTTTAGATTTTGAGTTAGGCTAAGGGTTAAATATAAGGTTAGGTTTGATTTTATTATTAGGTTAACAGTAGAACAAAAGGTCTGATTGTGTTTAAGGTTAGATTTTGTGTTTAAGTTTAGGTCTTTTTGTTTTATTCATGGTTCAATTGAGAGTTTGGTAAGAAATAGTGTTTTATGGTAAGATTTGAGGCAGGGACTGGCTCTGAATTGGGGATAAAGTTAGGGTTAGATTAAGGGCTCTGGTTAGGGATAGGTTTACAGTTATATATTAAGGGTTATGTTTTAAGTTAAGTTTAAGGTGAGGTTCTGGGTTTGGTATGAGAGTGGTGTTAGATTTGTGTTTACATTTAGGGGCCAGATTACACTTAGTATTACGTTTTGAGTAAGCTGCAAGTTAGGTAAATGTTAGAATGAGTTTAGGTTCAGAACAAATTTTGTGATGATGGTTAGTGTTATTGTAGGAAACAATAAATTGTTAGATTAGTATGAAAATTAAAAATGAATTTTTTTGACTAAGGTTTAGGTTTGAGGTTATGTTTTTAATTAAGTATAGTGATAGTGTTAGGTTCATTTTACAGTCTATGATTAGGGGTAAGGCTGAGTTTATGATTAGTGTTATGGATAGGGTTCTTGTTATGTTTCGATTTAAAGTTTGGGTTGAGGTTGTGATTAAATTAAAGGTTACTGTTAAGATTAGGCTAACCATTGATTTATGGTTTATTTTGAAATTGGGATTAGGTTTAGTGCTCTTTCTAGGTTATACGCTGTGGTTATGGTTGGTGCACGATGTAGTGAAGGGGTAGGATGAGGGTTAGAGTGAGGTGTGAAGTTCGATTTTGCGTTAAAATTACTTTTAAGTTTCAGGTGTATGTTTAGGTTTAGGACTCCCATTTAGCATAGGTTTAGGGTAAGTGTGAAACTTTCAGTTAGGATTGTGATTAGAGATAAGGTTTGTTGTGAGGTTAAGTTTACCATCAGGTGCTGGTTAGGGTGATGGCCAAGATGATATTGATGCCCAGGGTTAGGTTTAAGATTACCCCTAGGGACATTGGTTATGTTCATGGTTCATGTTCCAAGTAGATTTTGTTTTATGTTTAGGGTTAGGGTTTGCTTTGACTCCAGGATAAGGGTGTAAATTAGGATTGATTTCATGGTGAATGTTAGAGAATAGGCCAAGTTTAGGATTAGCTTTAAAGCTAGGAGTAAGGTTAAGATTCCACTATGAGTTCCTTTGAAACTTAAGGTAAGGTTTGGGTTTAGGGTTCACTTATGACTATGTTTAGTGTTAGGTTCGTCATTGAGTTAGGTATTGTGTTTGGGATAGTTTTAATACATATTCATTTTTTTTTTAATTTTTGCCACCACATTGGGATTTGAGGTCATCAAAAGTGTTTTTCAAATTTCCATTTACCTACAAGCAGCAATGGGGCCTGAACTCACATAGTCTATTGAAATGCTCATCATAGATCTCACTACTCAGTCTTCTCTGAGGTTTTCAAGAATAACTTCTCAAATCTCTTTACAGTTATCAGATCAGTATTGAGAAAATGACTACCCATCAAGATATCAAGCACAAATGCCAGCACTTTCTTCCTTCCTCCCCTACCACAAACCGTAATCACCTATGAAATGCATAATAATGAGCATGAATCTCTTTTTCCTATTATCTCAAGGTTCCATTCGGTATTTCAGTTCTGTAAGAGTATTTCTGAAATACTTACTATAATTCTGTGTAGAATACAAATCATAAATAAAAAAAAAATACCAGAGGCTTCTATTTTAAATATTCTGGAAGGCATGCACGCACAATCACTCTAGTATTTTGAACAGTCAACTGTAAATCAGAATCAAAGTGCATTGGGTGCTTGCTGTGCCCACCCCCGGCCGCCTCACTTCTTCACTTAGGAAAACAGTTCAATGGTGTGAGTACAGTTAAAGGAGGGGATGCCCATGCTAAATATACGCTCACATATCTCACAGAACATACAGAGATAAAGTAAGTTGAGTTCATGTTATACAGTCCTAAAATTCCTCCGCAAGAGAACGGCTGCCTGTTCAACATGTATTTTGGTCCCCGACACAGAATCACTAAGTATAGGTTAAAACAGACAAAAGTACGTATGTAATTGACCAGAACAAACCACCCTTTTACTCTAATTTATCTAGGATCAAGCAATGCCTTGAAATAGGTATGAAGGGATGCATCAAAATTATCCATTTGAAAACCTCAGTACCCTGGTGAGAGCAGAGGCTTGGAGAGGTGGTTTGGCGACAACAGGAGTGCCCTTGGGCCACCGGATCCCAGGCTGATGCAGGCAGACAGACCTTGCAGGGCACACCCAACCTCCTTGATGGAAAGAGGAAGGCGCCAGGGACCTATAATCAGAACATTGTCTGACCGCGACGGCACAGTCGCAGGGCCGGCCAATGGGGCCCCGAGGATGAATCAACGGCTATGATGTCTTTTGGCCCAAGAGCCAATCAGAAGACAATAGAAATGTCATGATTGTGAGTTCCATAATGCGATGCAGTGGCTAGCTGTGACCCTGGGACAGGTTTAGTGGTAAGTTTAGCACTTGTGTTAAGGATGAGATTCTGCGCAGCTTCAGCTTTGGTGTTAGCCTTAGAGATAGCTTTGAGGTTAGAGGTTTTGTTAAAATTGTGGTTAGTGTTCAGGGTATGTAAAGTTGGGGGTGAGAGTTATGTGTACTATTGTGATTATGATTAGTGTAAGGTTCCATCTTTGAGTTAAGCTATGTGTTAAGTTTCAGGTTAGGTTGAGGGCAAGAGTTTGGGTTGGGTTAGAAGAAGCTTTGAGGTTATGATATTAAGAACATTGAAGTGAGAACTCTGGCTAGAAGGGCTTTTGATAGATTGAGGTAAAGTTTGAGGATAGAGTTAGGATTTTCGTTAGGCATATCCTTGGGTTAGGGTTTGGGTGAGTTAATGATTAGGGGTAGTTATATACTGAGGCATCGTGTTATCTTTGAGGTTGGAGTTAGGTTTAAGATAGGGTAGGAGAAGTGCCGGTTTAATGATGCGGTGTAGATTTCAGTTTATGATTCGGTTTAAAGTATTAGAGTGTGATTTAGCTTGGAGGTCAGGGTTGGTTTTCCATTCGAGGTGGGGTTGAGTTTCCAGTAAAAGCGAGTGTGGGTTCCTTTCAGGGATAGTGTTATAGGAAGGCTCAGGTTTTCCACTAGAGCTCGATTTAATGTTAGATTTCAGTTTAGGATTATTTCTTGAGTATATTATGATATTTAGAGTTAAGGTTCAGTTTAAAGTAAAGCTGAGGGTTTGGTTTTATATTAGGTTTGGATTTGGTGTTGGATTAGTTTTGGGGTTTCTTTGTAATTTAGGCCAGGTTTATGGTTTGTGATTTTTATTTATGTATTAAATTAATGACAGTGACATTGATTAGTAACATTACATTTCCAGTGTGCATTTCTATAATACATAATTCATATTCATATATTGCATTGTGCATTCAGCACCCAGAGTCACTTGTTCCTTCCCCCTATAATTGACCCACCCCTTTCCTCTTCTACCACCTCTCTTTTTCCTTACTTTCTTGGAAACACTAATGTGTTGTCTGTATTTATGAGTGTTTGGATTTTTCTTTGTTCCTTTCATTTTTACATCCCAAGAATGAGTGAAGTTCTATGGTTCCGAGCTATTTCTATTTGATTTATTTCCCTTAGCATTGTATTCTCCAGACCCATCCATGTTGTCAAAATCAGCAGTGTTTCTTTTATATTTCTGGGCGAGTAGTGTTTCACTGGGTGTTTGTACCACATCTCCTGCATCCAATCTATTGTTGTAGAACATGTTGGTTGTTGATATGTCTTGACGACCATAACTTGTCCTTCAAGGAACACAGGGGTATGTTTATCTCTATGAATACATGTTTTCTGATTTGGAGTGTGGATACCCAGAGAAGGCATGGCTTGTTTGTATGGTATATTTATTCTTAACTTTCTGGGGAACCTCTGTACTGTTTTCCATCATTGCTGCCAATTGACATGCCCACCTGCAGCATATGAGAGATGAGAGTTCTTTATTCCCACAGCCTCTCCAACACTCGTTATTACTTGTCTAGTTGATCATAGCCTTTTCATTAATAAGAGGTATGAAGTGGTAGTTCATGGCATTTCTCTAATAGCCAGTGTACTGAAACATTTTGTATGTATCTCTTGGGTGTTTGATTAATCTGTCTTCTTGGGGAAAGTGTCTGTCCAAGTCCTGTGCCCATGTGTTCATTGGATTGTTTGTTTGTCTGTTGTTGAGTTCTAGGTGTTCTTTATATAGTTTAGGTTTTAACACCCTTTCAGTCATTGCGTGCAAATGTCTTCTCCCACTCTGTCGGTAGCCTTTTTGTTTCTTGATCGTTTCTTTGGCTGTGCAGAAGCTTTTACGTTGGTTACAGTCCCATTCATTTCTTTTGACTTTTACTTCCCTTGCCTTTGAGGTAACATTCATCAAACTCCGTCTGAAGCAAGGTCTACAGGTTTGAGACCTACGATTTCTTCTGTGCAATTTATCATTATTGGTAGCATGTTTAGGTCTTTGGTCCAGATTTAGTTAATTTTGGTATAAGTTGAAAACTGTCAGTCTAGTTTCACTCTTTTGCATGTGATATTCTCTAAGCCCTAGCACCGTTTATGAAAAATCGATTCTTTGCTTCATGTTATATTTATGGCTTTCCACAAAAAAAAATCTTTACATATATATGTGGGTTTTCAGTTCATTTCATTGGTGTGTGTTTGCCTATATTTCGGCAAATACCCTGATGCTTATATTATTGTCATTGTGTGTTATAGATTGAAGTCAAAGGGTGTGAAACCTTCACCATTATTGTATTTTTCCTTCAGATGCCAGTGGTTATTTCGGGTCTCTTTACATTGCATACAAATCTGTTGATGTTTTTCTTGAAATTTTTCGAAAAACTGTCATTGGAATTTTGAGGGGGATGGCATTAAATCTGTTCATTGCTTTGTGTAACATGACCATTTCAATGAGATACATTCGTCCCATTTATGAATATAAAATATCTGCATTTCCTTGTGCCTTTTTCAGTTTCTTTTTTTTTCAGCATTTATTTATTTATTTATTTATTTATTTATTTATTTATTTATTTCTATTCATTTTTCTTGATAGACTTATTGGTGTGACATCTGTTAGCAAGGATTTCATAGGTTTCAGGCATACAATTCTACTGTGCATTTTCAACTTGATGTATAATCAGTTCACCACCTAATGCAACTTCTCTTTACATCACCTTATATTTAGCTTCGCCACCTCCTGTCCCAGCCTCTCCTTTTTCTCCCTTCCCTAACCCACTCGTCCCCAAATATTCATTAAATTCTTGATTGTGTCCATGGGTTATTTGTTTGTTCTTTTCGTTTTTTCTTTGTTTTCAATTTTATATTCCACATATGGGTTAATTCATACAGTTCTTTGATTTTTCTGTGTGGCTTATTTCCCTAAGAATGATGATCTTCAGATCCATCCGTGTTGTTGCAAATGACAATAGTTCATCTTTTCTTATAGCTGAGTAATATTCCATCAAAAATTAACTCAAAATAGATTAAAGACCTTCATATAATACCTGTAACAATACACTGTATAGAAGAAGACATTGGTACTAAACTTATAGACCTAGGACTCAAGGAAGACTTCATGAACGGG
>PVJL010021772.1:0-10142 GCA_004026885.1 Lyroderma lyra | reverse complement strand
TGAAAAAAAAAAGTCAACACAAAACAAAAGAGGAAACTGGGAACCAGATCTCTGATGTAGTAAAATAGCATCACAAGCCAAAATGGTCTATTTTCAGCTTTTTATGAGAGAAAAATGTAACTATGAATAATATAGCTACATTATTGTAAGGTATTATTCATTTGAATTTTCTGTCACTTGTAGCCAACCTGATTTAAATAAATCCAGGATTTTAGCTAGTACCAATTAAAGTTTAATGATTCTTGTTCATGAAATGCTTACCCTTAGCTCTTTATTTTTCTCAATGTATTGACTTACATGACTTTTTATTTTTTTCTAAGGTTAAATCATATTTGCCTCAGAGTATTCTCAGACCACAAAGCTTTGAAATTGGAGGTCAACTGTAAAAAGAAAGCAGAAAAAAACCACATATACATGGAGATTAAAAAACAGCATATTATTATACAACAAGTTTACAATTCACTGTAGAATTGTATGCCTGAAACCTATGTAATCCTTGCTAACAGATGTTGCCCCAATAAGTCTAACAATAAAATTGAATAAAAAAATAAATAAAAATAAATAAAAAACAGCATATTAAAAAAGGACTGGATAAAAGAACAAATAAAGGATGAGATTAAAAAATATATAGAAACTAATGACAATGAAAATACAACGTATCAGAATTATTGGGACACAGCGAAAGCAGTAATAAGAGGGAAATTTATATCACTACAGGCCTATTTTAAGAAACAAAGAAAAATCACAAGCAAACATCTTAGCATCCCATCTTAAAGAACTCAAAAAAGAAGAGCAGACAAAACCCAAAGTCAGTAGAAGGAAAGAAATAATAATAATTAAAGCAGAGCTAAACCAATTAGAGAAGAAAATGACAGTAGAAAAAATTAATATAACGAAAAGCTGGTTCTTTGAGAAAGTCAATAAAATTGACAAACCCATGGCGAGACTAATCAAAGGATGAAAGGAAAGGACACAAATATCCAAAATTAGAAATGAAAGGAGTGAAATTACCACTGATACCACAGAAAAACAAGGATTATAAGAAAATATTATGAAGGACTTTATGCCACAAAATTTAACAACCTAGAAGAAATGGACAAGTTTCTAGAAACTTATAGCCTACTAAGACTGAACCAAGAAGAATTGGATAATCTAAATAGACCAATCAATAGAAACGAGATTGAAATGACTATCCATAATCTCCCTAAAGGCAAAAGCCCTGGAGCAGATGGTTTCACCAACGAGTTCTACCAAGCATTCAAAGAAGAATTAACACCTTTCCTCCTCAGACTCTTCCAAAAAATTGAAGAGGAAGTAATACTTCCTAACTCATTCTATGAGGCCAACCAACATTACTCTAATACCAAAGCCTGGTAGAGACAACAAAAAAAAGAAAACTATAGACCAATATCTCTGATGAACACAGATGCAAAAATCCTGAACTAAATATTAGCAAATAGAATACAACAATGCATCAAAAAGATCATACATCATGATCAAGTGGGTTTCATCCTGGGAGCACAAGGATGGTTCAACATATGAAAATCAATCAATGTGATACACCACATAAACAAAATCAAAGATAAAGACCATATGGTCATTTCATTTAATGCAGAAAAAGCTTTCAACAAGATACAACATCCATTTATGATTAAAACACTAAATATAATAGGTATAGAAGGAAAGTATCTCAACATAACAAAGGCCATATATGATAGACACTTGGCTAACATCATACTGAATGGGGAAAAGCTGAAACCTATTCCCCTAAAATCAGGAACAAGACAGGGAAGCCCCCTGTCACTACCATTATTTAATATAGTACTGGAAGTTCTAGCCACAGCAATAAGGCAAAATAAAGGAATCAAAGGTATCCAAATTGGGAAAGAAGAGGTCAAATTGTCACTATTTGCGGATGACATGATACTTTATATAAAAAATTCCAAAGATTCCACCAGGAAACTATTAGAAACAATTAACGAATATAGTAAAGTCACAGGATACAAAATCAATGGACAAAAATCACCATTATTCCTATATACAGACAAATAATCCACAGAAAAAGAAATGAGGAAGTCAATTCCTTTTGCTATCACAGCAAAAAGAATGAAATACCTGGGAATTAATTTAACAAAGAACGTGACAGACTTATACACAAAAAACTATAAGACACTTTTGAAAGAAATTGAAACAGACTTTAAGTGGTGGAAAAATAGCCCCTGTTCATGGATAGGAAGACTTAACATTGTTAAAATGGCCATTCTACCCAAAGCAATATACAGATTTATTTAATGCAATACACATTAAAATCCCACAATCATACTTTCGTGAAATAGACAAAAGAATTATTAGATTTATATGGAACCATAAAAGACCTCAAATTGCCAAAGCAATACTACATAAAAAGAATAAGGCTGGTGGCATTACACTTTCTGACTTCTATTTATATTACAAAGCATCAATAGTCAAAACAGCTCGGTACCGGCAGAAGAATAGAAATATAGACCAATGGAACAGAACTGAAAACCCAAAAATAAACCCACAAATTTAGGGACAAATAAATTTTGATAAAGGAGCAAAAATAATACAATGGGGAAAAGACAGCCTTTTAGTAGGTGGTGCTGGAAAAACTAAAAAAAAAAAAAAACATACAGAAAAGAATGAACCTGAGCTGTGAACTCTCTCCATATACAAAAATTAACTCAAAATGGATTAAAGGCCTTTATATCAGACCTCAACAATAAACTGTATAGAAATAAACATTGGTATTGAACTTATAAACCTAGGACTCAAGGAATACTTCATGAACCTGACCTCAAAGGCAAGGGAAGTAAAAGCAAAAATAAATGAATGGGACTGTATCAAACTAAAAAGCTTCTGTACAGCAAAAAAAAAAAAAAACCATCAACAAGGCAAAGAGACAGCCAATGGAATGGGAGAAAATATTTGCAAATAACACATCAGATATGGGTCTAATATATAAAATATATAAAGAACTAATAAGACTTAACAACATAAAAACAAACAACCCAATTGAAAAGTGGACAGAAGAACTAAACAGACACTTCTCCCACGAAGAAATACAAATGGTCAGTAGACATATGAAAAAATGCTCATCCTCATTAGGTATCAGGGAAATGCAAATCAATACCACAAAGAGATACCACCTCACACCTGTGAGAATGGCTATTATCAACAAGACAAGGAATAACAAGTGCTGGAGAGGATGTGGAGAGAAAGGAACTCTGGTACACTGATGGTGGGAATGCAAATTTTTACAACTACTGTGGAAGACAGTGTGGGGGTTCCTCAGAAAATTGGGAATGGAGTTAGCATTTGACCCAGCACTCCCCCTTCTGGGGATCTACCCACAAAACTTGAAAACCTTTGTTCGCAATGACTTATGTACCCTAATGTTCATTGCAGTGCTGTTCACAGTGGCCAAAACATGGAAACAATGAAAGTGCCCTGTGACAGATGAGTGGATCAAGAAGCTGTGGTACATATACACAATGGAATATTATTCAGCTATAAGAAAAGATGAAATATTGCCATTTGCACAAAATAGATAGACCTGGAGATCATCATGCTTAGTGAAATAAGCCAGACAGAAAGAACAAAGAACTGCATGACATCACTTATGTGTGGAATATAAAAACTGTAAGCAACAAAGAAAAAAGAATTGAACAAACAAACAAATAACCCATGGACACAATCAATAGTTTAATGTTATTTGTGGACGAGTGGGATAGGGAGGGGTGAAAAGGGAGGGAGTGGGAGAGGAGGGAGGGGAAGCTAGATATAGCATGATGGAAAGAGAAGTCACAGTAGGTGCTGAAATTATTATACAACAAGTCGACAATGCACTGTGGAATTGTATGCCTGAAACCTATGTAATTCTTGCTAACAGATATCACCCCAAAAAGTCTATCAATAAAAATGAATTAAACAATAAAGAA
Source organism: Lyroderma lyra (assembly GCA_004026885.1). Classification (NCBI taxonomy): domain Eukaryota; kingdom Metazoa; phylum Chordata; class Mammalia; order Chiroptera; family Megadermatidae; genus Lyroderma; species Lyroderma lyra. The sequence goes on along the minus strand of PVJL010021772.1, from coordinate 6,183 downwards.
ATATGGTCAATGCTTTTGTACTAGCTATGTACAATGTCAGATGGGTAGTTAGTAGACTTATTGATATTAGGACTTTGTGAGGGCTATAAATGTGTATCTATTAAGTTGTTTTATACACCTGAAACTAATAAAAATAAAGTTAAAAGGCAGAGACAACAAACTCACAGAAGAGTCTAGATTAAAGACTTCTGTAGCTAAAGCCTGAGTATCTCTTGACTTTACAGTTATGTTAACCCATAAATTCCCTTTATTGTTTCAGACCAATGAGTGGCATTTTCTTTTGTTTGTGACTGGAGCATCCTCTCTTGATGTATGTGCACCTTAGGAAACTCTTGGCTAATTTTTATTCTCACTTGTAACATTCCTCTTCACATCCCTCTTTGTTTTCCTCTATTCTTTAAAATTGGTTTCTTGTGGTATTGCTTTTTTTAATAGTGTCTTCATTTTTTTAAACTTACACTTTCTTGCTTTTTAATTATAACATCTATATCAATTCCTTTCCTGGACTCTTTTCATGTATTTATAACATACCATTGATCAGGACTCAAAGTGCTGCTTTCTGCTGCTGGCTGAGTACATTTGGAAAGGCTCACTGGTCTTTATTGCTTTCTTTAGTTAAATGGAGACAAAAATACATATACTAAGTGTTTTCATTGAAATGAAAACACAATATAGCACTGGCATTTAATAAATCATAGAATGTTGGTTCAATGACATTTAAATAATCAAAATGCAAGACATATTTAATGAAGTTTCTCTAACACAAGTTTTTTCTTTATTCTTTCCTTCTTTTCTCCCTTTTTTCTTCCTTTTTTCTTTTTTCTTATTTCTTTTCTTTCTTTCTTCCTTATTCATTCATTGCATATTCAGCTTTTACTATGTATATTATAAACATATTTGCTGAAAGTTGTTCCAAAATATGTGAGAAGCAACCGTGTCTTCAGGTATATAAAAGATAGTAAATAATGTCTTCTTCCAAGCTTGTTTCTTTTTCAGTGTCTATATTGAATCACCCAGAATCAAACTTTCAAAACCATTTAAGCCCTTCTTATTCAGCTTTTCCAGCTACCAAGTTATTATCTATAAAATACTTGAAAATTATTTATTTTTATCTTTATTGATGGGCTTTATAAACCTCAACATAAAATAAATGTAGAGCTTTAGTGTTTCCTGGCACACATTCTTATTAGTTTTCTAAACACTGCTTCAGCTACGGTGGGATCAAATTTAGAACATAGTAGTTTTTACTACTGAGATTCTCCTCAATATAGGATTGAGACCTTAGTATCAAATATCAGACAGGTTTGTAATGGAACTTAGTAGAAAATACAAGCTTACACATAAATCTCCTGAGATTTCTCAAATGAAAGAAGCTAGCTGTATTGGCAGAATTCTGGAGGACCAGAAATATGAGTACATGAATGATGACAAAGCCACTCCATTCATAAAAACATGTAAGGTTCTTGTATTGTGCTTACCCTACCTGTGTCCCATCTCCTGATTATTTGATATAAAAATAATTTGATCAAGCAGAAAGATGAGATATTTTAAAATGTAAAGGTTTGTTGAATAGTAAAAGTGTGTTATTATTTAATTATTTTTTAATTTATTAATTAGATTTTAGTTTTGTTCTTAACTTTTTTCAATTCTTAAACATATATTAAATTTGTTGGGGTAACATTGGTTAGAAAGATTATATAGGCTTTATCTGTACAATTCTATAATACATCATCTATGTGTTGCATTGTGTGTTCACCACTAAGAGTCAGTTCTCCTTCCATCACCATATATTTGAAACCCTCCTCCACCAACCCCTTCCCTTCTTACCCTCTGATAACCACTAAATTTTTTCTGTGTTAATGAGTTCCTGTTTCTTTGTATATATGCCTTATTCCTTTGTTGGTTTCAGTTTTATATCCCACATATGAATGAGGTCATGTGGTTCTTGAGTTTTTCTCTCTGACTTATTTCACTTAGAGTGATAATCTCAAGATCTGTGCATGTTGCAAATGGGAGTATTTCATTTTGTCTTATGGCCAAGTAATATTCCATTGTGTATATGTACCACATCTTCCTTATCCAATCATCTCTTAAAGGACAACTTTTGTTGTTTCCATGTCTTGGCCACTGTGAATAATGTTGTAATGAATATAGGAGTACATACATTTTTGTGGACAAAAGATTTTAGATTTTTTGGGGTAGATATCCAGAAGAGAAATTGCTGGTCATATGGTAATTCTATTCTTAATTCTTGAGGACCCTACCTACTGTTTTTCATAGTGGCTATACCAATTTACATTTCCACCAGCAGTGTATGAAGGTTCATTTTTCCCACAGCCTCTCCAATGATTACTATTCTAACAGGTGTGAGGTGATATCACATTGCATTATTTTTATTTTTATACTGGACGTACACTATTATATTAGTTTCATGTGTAAAACAGTAATTCAACATTTATGTACCTTATGATATCACCATAAGTCTAGTACTCACTTGGCATCATATATAGTTATAACAATCTTATTGATTATATTTCCCATGCTGTACGTTACATCCCCATGACTATTTTTAAAATTAGTTTCACATGTATAAGATAACATAATGCTTAGATACTTACAGTCCTTATAGAGTAATAATCACAACAGGTCCATTTTCCTTTTGGTGACTTACACAGCTGTTACAATACTATTGACTACATTTTTGGTGCTGTACTCTACATCCTAAGACTATATTTATAATAGTTGAGATTCAACATTAATTCGTATTATTTTCAGGTGTACAACACAATATGTGGGCATCTATATAGTTTATGAAGTGTTTCTCCTGATGTGCCCATTGTCCTTCTGAAACCCGGCATAGTTTGTTTTTTTTTTCACATTATTACCTATACTCTGTATACTGTACCTCACATCCCTGTAACTACTATGTGTCTACAATATTCATTGTGGTTTTGATTTGCATTTTCTTAATAGCTAGTGAAGATGAGCATTTTTTCATATATTTGTTGGTCATTTGTAGGTTTCCATAGAAGAAATATCTGTTCAGGTTCTCTGCCTCTTTTTAAATTAGATTGTTTGTTTTTGTGTAGTTGAGTCATATGAGTTCTTTATATATTGTATGCATTCTTTATATATTTAGGATATAAACCCTTTATTGGAGTTGTTTGCAAATATTTTCTCCCTTTTGGTTGGTTGCCTCTTTATTTTACTGATGATTTCTTTTGCTGTGCAGAAGATTTTTAGTTTGATATATTCCTATTTATTTATTTTTGCTTTTATTTCCCTTGCCTTTGAGGTCAAAAATCATAAAACACTTCCTGGACCCAAGGTCCATAAGTTTAGTACTTATGCAATAAATTGTTACAGGTCCAACATGAATGTCTTTGATCCATTTTGAGTTAATTTTGGTATATAGTGAGAGATCACAGTCCAAATTCTTTTTTTTTTCAATGCGACTTTCCAATTTTTCTATCACCATTTATTGAAGAGGCTTTCTTTTATTCACTGTATGTTTTTGGCTTCTTTGTAAAAAATTATCTGCCCATATATATATGTGAGTTTATTTCTGGGGTTTCAATTATATTTCATTGGTGTATGTGTCTGTCTTTCTGCCAAAACCATGCTATTTTAATCATTGGTGGTTTGTAGTATAAATTAAAGTCAAGGAGTGTGATGCCTGTAGCCTTGTTTTTTCATAAAATTGATTTTGCAATTTGGGATCTTATATTATTTCATACAAATCTGGTGATTTTGGGGTCTGTTTCTTGAAAAAAATCTCTTTGGGATTTTGCTAGGTATTGCATTAAATGTGTACATTGCCTTGGGTAATATGGCCATTTTAACTATGTTGATTTTTCCAATATATGAACATAAAATACCTTTCTATTTCTTTGAGTCTTCTTCAACTTCATTTAACAGTGTCTTGTAGTTTTCAGTGTGTAAATATTTCTATTCTTTGTTAAGTTTATTCCTAAGTATTTTTTGTTGTTGTTGAGATTGCGAAAGTATTGTTTTTATTATTTAATTTCTTTTTCTGAAGTTTTATTGTTAGTATATAGGAATGCACTGGAATTTTGTACATTAATTTGTGTATTCTGCAATTTTGCTGTATTCATTTATTGTTTTTAATAGTTTATTAAACAATTAAAACTATTAAACTATAATTAGGTTTTTGTACATAAAAGATTATGTCATCTGCAAAAAAGTGACAGTTCAACTTTTTTTTTACTTTTAATTTGAATGCCTTTCATTTTTTTCTCTTGCCTCATTCCAGTACTATGTTGAATAACAGTGGTGGCAGGGGATATTTATGTCTTATTCTCCATTTTAGGAAAAAATATTTCAGTTTTTTTACTATTTAGTATGATATTGGTTGAGAGATTTTCACATATGACCTTAATTATGTTGAGGTACTTTTCTTCTATATCCATTTTATTACTTGCTTTGATCATAATGGATCTTGTATCATGTGGAATACTTTTTCTGCATTAATTAAGAAAATTAATGGTTTTTTTCTTTTATTTTGCAATGCGGTATATCGTATTGACTGACTTGAGCATATTGAACCTTCCTTGTGACACTGGAGTGAATTCCACTTGATTGTAATGTATGATCTATTTAATTAACTGCTGTATTCCATTTGCTAGTATTTTCTTTAGGATTTTTACATCTGTGTTCTTTAGAGATCATATTGATCTCTAGTTTTCTTTTTTCTGTGTTATTCTGACAAGGCTTTAGTACCAAGGTAATGTTGGTCTTGTAAAATGAGTTAGAAAGTATTGCTTTTTCTGTAATTTTTTGAAAGAGTTTGCGGAGGACAGGTGTTAATTCCTCTTTAAATGCTTGGTAAAATTGACTTGTAAAGCCACAAGGTCCTGGGCTTTTGCTTTTGGGGAGATTCTTAATGATTGTTTCAATTTCCTTACTGTTGATGCATCTATTTAAATTACCTAGTTCTTGGTTCAGTCTAGGTAAGTGATACGTTTCTAGAAACTTGTCCATTTCTTCTAGGTTGTTAAATTTTGTGGCATATAGACATTCATGGTATTCTCATATGATCTTTTGTATTTCTTTGGCATTAGTTGTAATTTCCTTTTTTTATTATTATTATTTCTTATTTTGATTATGTGTGTCTTTTTTCTTTTTGCCTTGATAGGCCTAGCCAGGGCCTTGTCAATTTTATTTATTTATTTATTTTAAGAAACAGCTCTTTGTTGTATTAACTTTTTCTATTGTTTGTTCTCTATTTCATTTGGTTCTGCTTTAATTTTTATTATTTCCTTCATTCTGCTGACTTTGGGTTTTATTTGTTCTTCTTTTTCTAATTATTTAAGATGTAGTGTAAGATTGTTTGAATTTTTTATTGTTAGACTTATTGGAGTGACATTGATTAGCAAGAATTACATAGGGTTCATGTGTACAATTCTGCAGTGTACTGTTTATGTGTTGGATTATATATTCACCACCCAGAGTGAGTTCTCTTTCCATCAACATACATTGGGCTCCTCTTTCTTCCTTTCCCACTTTTTTCTTCTTTCACCCCCTCCTCCTTGCCCCCAAATAACCACTGAACTATTGTGTCCATAAGTATTTTTGTTTATTTGTTTGTTTGTATTTTCATCATTGCTTTTAGTTTTATACTTTATATATGAGTGAAGTAATATGATTCTTGATTTTTTTCTTTCTGGCTCATTTGATTTAGCATAATGTTCTTGAGGTCCATCCATTTTATTGCAAATAGCAATATTTCATCTTTTCTTATAGCTGAGTAATATTCCATTGTGTAGATGTACCACAGCTTCTTTATCTAGTCATATATTGAAGGGCACTTTTGCTGCTTTCATGTTCTGGCCACCATGAATTGTTCTGCAATGAACATTAAGGTACATAAGTCTTTGCATACAGAGGTTTTAAAATTTTTTAGGTAGATACCCAGAAGGTAGATTGCTGAGTCATATGGCAACTCCATTTCCAGTTTTCTGAGAAACCTCCACACTGTCCTCTATAGTGGTTGTACCAATTTACATTCCCACAAGCAGTGTGCAAGAGTTTTCCTTTTACTCCAGCATTTGTTATTTCTTATCTAGTTAACATTAGCCATTCTAACAGGTGTGAAGTGATATCTCATTGTAGTTTTGATTTGCATTTTGCTAATAGCTAATGAGGTTGAGCATTTTTAAATGC
>PVJL010021771.1:0-10137 GCA_004026885.1 Lyroderma lyra | reverse complement strand
TGATGGGGAGGTGACAGAGAAAGCATCTAGCCCTTATTTGTTTTTATGACAATTACATAGTTTCTCATGCATCCTTATACATATAGAATGTTCACCAGAAGTGAGTCCACACATCCATTCTGTGACCACCAATCTGAGGGGACCAATAGGACCAGGTCTCCCTGACATTTCAAGACCTTGGGGAAAGGAGATTATACCACCAGAATAGGAGCCAGCCTACCACAGTGACCCATCACTATTCTGTCTTGCTATCACTTCTACAGTAATCCAAAGGTTGAAAACAACTGGGAGAGCCAGGAACAACAAGAGCACAATAATCAAACCCAAACTCCCCAAAGTTTACCTCAGTGACAGTGCTGCCATGGCTCTCATCACTCTCATCACTCACCATGTGAACATCATGCTGCAGCTTCCTGTTCTCTTCCCTGGATTTGATAAGCTCATTCCTGGTGGCATCCAGGTCTTTTTCCAGCTCTGTCACATGGCTGGAGAGGGCAGCCAGACACTAATTCATCTGACTCTGCTCACAGGACTGTTCATTGATGATCTCCTGTAAGTCCGTGGCTCAGGGAAGGTCCTCCTCACGGGATCTCTGATGGGAAAAAACAGTCTTAAATAGCGTTCTCTGGTGAGATAGGAAATAAAGTACTGCTGGCAAATGGGGAATCAAAATTAAGAGTTGTGATCTGGTGGATCTCACACAGTCACAACCACTCAAGGTCTGAGCAGTGCTGTGGCAACAACCTCTCAAACAGTCCTGCACAGTAGACACTGAGGACAGAGGGATCAGCAAAAACAGACCGAGAAAGCCAGAGGACTTGACTTTTTGTTCACGCTCCGTGTGTTTTCTTGTTGATGGTTTATGCCAAGTGCTCCATCTGTCAGTGTTTGTTTGTTTATTTTTCTGATTGTTCTGTTCTTTAAGAATCATGAGGATGAGAGTAAAGAAATAAGTAAAGACAGCAAGACCTCTTTAGGAAAAACACAACTATAAATGTATCTGATGATGTTATGCATCCTGAATGGAACCAGGTTATTAACATCATAATTTATTATCTATTGGACAGATGGGGACTTAAGAGATTCTGCAACTCTCAAAGAAAAGTCTAGCTCACTAGTCATTAAAATGACCCCGAGTTGGTGGTCCTCGATCATAAAGAGAATGGCTGATATCTACCACTACAGTCTTCATAATTTTCTTAAATTGAGGGATAAAATCAAAATCCTCCAGTCAAACCACAGGGTGGTTTACCAAACTCACGTCTTTGTGTGTAGCACCTAATTCTTTTTCTAAGAGGCGACACATTTCAAGTGCTACTGTTAACTGTCTCTCACCGGAACATAAAAGGGGCTCAGTATGTGTACATATTTATTTAATTCTTAATGTACAGTTATCCTAATACACTCTTAGTGTAATGTAACATAGCAAAATACCTTCATGTTAATGTCAAGAAAACTTGTCTCTCCATTGTTTTAATTGTTCAGAAAAGTCTTCCCCCTAAATAAATTCTATGACCCTTAATAACATATCAATTTACAAAATATAACAAATTTTCAGACATTTATGCCAACTAATACTTCTAACGATATAGAATTCTGTATTCTTACAGGAAACACTTGTTTATTTGAATTCAAGAAGCTACAGAAAGTAAGCTGAAGTTGCATAAACATATATGACGCCAATCAATAACACAGCATGTGTTCAAATAAAGAATTATCATGTGGCTTATGGTACTTTTTATCCAGAGCTTTCTGGTGCTGAAATAATGCACTAAGGGCTTTACATATTTCCATCCCACTGCATACATCTGGAGGGGGCTGTGCTTGCCTTTTCACCACAGTCATCCTGAGAGACCTCTCATGCCTGGAGACAATGTGCTCCAAGTGTTCTAAAAGCAGCTGAAAGAGAAGGCCAAAATGAAAACAAGTTTAGGGAACACTTGCAATTTCATATTTTAATTTGGGGCAAATAACTGCTTTCAATGTCATGCTAAAGCAATGTATAAAAACACTAAACTGATTAGTCACAGTCAAGACAATGAGGAATGTTGAAAATGTGTTTAAGACCAGACAAAGTGGGTTGTCTTCTGAATTTAAAGACAGCAACACTAACCTCAATAGAGACCAGAGGCAAATGTTAAAAGGACCAGGGTCCACCCACTAACTCTGTTGTTTCTTTCAGCTTTAAGGTCATTAATTTCTTCCCGCCCAAGTAGCTGTTTCCTGCATTCAATCAGTTGTCTGGAAAGTGCTGTGACTTCCTAAAAAAGAGAAAATAAAGACAGAGAGATAGAGAGACCCTTTAGGATTTCCACACTTAGTCACAAATGAAGCACTTTATAGCTTACTTTGCATGAAAGAAATATATCAGATTATCCAAATTAGTTCTCAGAGTATTCAAAATAATATTCTCTTGCCACATCTCTGTTCTTTTATAGGGCACATTGGATACCGTGACTGAATCTGTCTTTCACCATGATTTTCTCCATCCATTATTTTTAGGATGGAAGGAAGAGTATACCCTAGTTTCTTAATAGCACCTTAAGATTTCAAGAGATTAATGGGTCAGAAATATCAATTAGTCTCACATAGAACTTTACCCTTCACATACATGATTCAACATATCCAGCATGCCACTACATGAAACCAATTTTTATATTACTATTGGCAAAATTTTAAAACCACACAGACAGCAGGGATAAGAAGCCCATTTGAAAAGCAGAGAAACTGGGAAATGCAAGATGTGCTCCACGTTCCCAGATTTACTTTTAGAACAAAAAGAAACTTCATCCTTGGAATAAGAATGAGACTCTGAGCATTAGGAGTAAGAACTCCATAAGCAGAGCTTCCCTTCCAAGTGTGCAGAATTCAGCCCAGAGATTACTCTAAGAGCTACAGAAAAAGAAAACCTACAAAGTGGAAACATTTTGCCCACATCCCTAAATTAGCAACAGCATGTCCATCAAAGTCATGTCTCTGCTTAATTTCTAAGAGCTAAAGGGGGCACCTTTACAAATTGCTTCAGGATAACAGGAAAACACAAACTCCTTCAAACTAGGTCCTGTGGTCACCCCACTACAAAGGGTGAGTGGGCACGGCATGAAAGAGTGAGACTTCTGAGTACACTTTGTTCTAGAGTTCTGACTTTTGAACCATAAAAATGTTTCATGTATTTGAAAAATAAATAATTGAAAGATACATACTCTAAAATTAAGAACAAACAAAGACAAGTAAATCTAATTGTATATCAAATTTTCTATGGTTATGCTATTTCACATTGCTTTAAAACCCATTATTCTAAATACACTTGACCCCCCAAAATGGGGTAGGCTTAGGTGTGCTGACCACCATGCAGTCAAAAATCTGCATATAACTTTGATTTCCCCTAAACTTAACTACTAATAGCCTAATATTGACCAGAAGCTTTACCAACATGAACAGTCGATTAAAATATTTTGCATGTTATACTGCAAACTGTATTCTTATGATAAAGTAAGCTACAGGAAAGAAAATGTAAAAAAAATTTATAAAGAAGAGAAAATACATTTATAGTACTGTATGTATTCACTGAAAACTATTCCGCATGTAAGTGTACCTGTGTCGTTCGACCCCGTGATGTTGAAGGGTCAACTGGCCTTTATTCTTGAAATAGATTTACTCTACCGCCCAAGAGAATGGCAAAAATATTATGAAACTTCTCTAAGTAGGATGATTATAACAATGTTGTAGTAATAATTGGAAATGATTTTATGTATATCATAGAATAAAAATTATGCTAATATCATTACAAATCAAATTTGTCCATGGAAGACAAGAAATATAACATGAACTAAGAAATAAAAACTGAGTTTTAATTTGTAAAAGAAACATCGATGTGAGATCTGGGTTTTTCTTATTAGGAACATTTCTGTCTAACTCTGTCCCCTGACAGGACCTAATAGAAACTAGGCCACAAGATTGAGTATAAGTAACTCTCAGATGCTGATTTCTAAATGTCATTCACACCAAAAGAAAACAGGGCTCCTCAGGTCAATGATTTCAGGGCTTAGGCATGAAAAACACGAAATGGGCCTAGGGCAAATCATTGTGCGAGATGACAATGGTGCGTTCAAATACTAATAGAGCCTTGGTCAAAGGACACAGGAACCAACCTGAGGGGGACAATATGACCATTATTCCAAGGAATAATGGTCATATTTTATTGCAATATATTGAATAAATACAGATCCAAGTGTCCATAGTGGTAAGAGGGAGGAGAGAGGGTGGGGGGAGAGAGAGAGAGAGAGAGAGAGAGAGAGAGAGAGAGAGAGAGAGAGAGAGAAGAAACAAAGTGGGATACATTTTGCAGGAGAGTAAGGTTGGTAATAAATGGAGGACCAAGAGTTGGAAAGTCATCATTTGGCAACGTCCAAGGTTAGAACTGCGGTGAGCAGGAACTCAGATGGGTGATAACGTGACAGGGAGGTCACTGGGGCATAGACTGTCTATGACCATCCACAGATTCCAGAGCTAGTGCAGAGGTAGCCACAGAGTGGTCTGCAATATCTGCCTTATCCCAATGACCCCACCTCCCACCACAAAAGTGAACCACTGGAAATAATATTCCTCCAAAAGTGATGCCAAAAACAAGGGGGAAATGAGGTAAGACTGGGAGGCAATAGTGAGAGATGCTAACTCCCTGTGGAATTGGGAACTGCACAGCACGTATACTTAAAAATGGCATTTATTATTACTCCTCCAATTTTCTAATCAATAAAAAATATATATACAGTAAGCTGCCACAGTGAACACATTATACATAAAATTCCCTCCAGCTAGGAATCATTTCCTGAACAGAAGGAAAACTGCTAGGTCAGAATATGAGCAGTTTTGAGGATCTTTACATACAGGGCAAAACTGGTTCTCCAAAAGGTAGTGAGCAGACTCCTCAGCAGTAGCTAGCACTGAGAGTGAGGCAGCAGACAGGTAACTAAGGAAGGCCTTCTCTGAGAGAGTGGTGTGTGTACGGAGGAGTTTTAGTAAACAACATGTGTACATGTGAGGGGGGCACACCCAACTCAGCACAGCAGGTGGGGGAAACAGGCCTATGGAAAAAAGAATGCACATCCCACCAGCAGACCTTGGAGGTGGCCTCTGAGAGAAAGGAGGGGTCCTCTCCACAGGCTATAGAGACCAGCAGGATGAGAGAAGGGCAGAGAAGGGGCAGAGCTCTCTTCTTGGGTTCCCACCACCTGACTATGGGGAAACTGCCACATTCACAGCAGGAGAGACTGACTGGTGGACAAGATGATTTTGGCTGATGGGGAATTTAAGGAGCCCAAAGTCCACCCAAATGGGGGTGTACAAGAGGGTGTGCAGGCCAGGTGGCTGTGGACAGAGCGGTGAGACCAAAGCTTGGGGGTGCACTGAAACTACCAGCAAACCCCCCCCACCTCTGTGCTGTCTACCCACATGGTGAGCAAGTGTCTCACCCCAACTGTGCCTAGCATGACAGCCTTCATTGCACCAGACTGCACTGTACATAACTCATGTCCATTCCTGGTTATGTCCTTGTATTCTTGCTTTCTAAGAACTACCCTATTAAATGCATATGGATTACACTTCAGTACATGTTCCTCAGATTATGTTAAATACAATTACAAACACACATCCAACTGAAAAGATGTAAAGACACAATAAAATCCAGGTAAGACATAATTTGGCCAATTCTTTTAAACTTCTGGTAATAAAATATGACCTGAACCAACTTGGTAATTTAGAAGGTTTGTAAAAGAAAAATGTTAGTGATTCTGTCATCCAATAAAAGGGAACATTATAACACTAACATCAAATTAAAGTTGCTAAAATAAAATCCAAGTGTTTGGCTTATCAATCTTTCAGAAAACCTAACTAAAACCAAGAAATGCATCAAGGCCAGTAATGATTCATTTACTAATTTCCCACTGCAGACCTATCGTATGCTTATTCAAGCCTACCTAATATCACCACAAGGGCACATTTTAGGAAGAAGTAAAATGGCACCTAGACAGCTCATAAACAGTCAAGTAAACTTAGTATCTCTGTAAGGTGCCCTGTGCCATTTCCCTTACAAGTCAGTTGAAAATTTCTCCTTTCACCTATCATTAACTCTTCATTCAGCTCCTTATGAAGATGTTTTGAAACACTGGTCCAAATGTAATAAATTTAGGTTTACACTTTCAGTGTGATTCTAAGCTTTATAACTCTCATCTGCCAATGAGAAAGTTCCAATGGAATCCATCATCAGTATTCTATTCTGGTCCCTGAAACAAGTAAGATTTACAAAGCACAGGTGTTTGGATAAATGTGTGTTGTAAAATATTTCTCCTGTGAAATCAATTCTTTTTGCCCATTATATTTTATTAGGATCCTGGAAATAGCACAGGATACAATACATGGGAAATACATATTTAGCAAACATGGCTTAAGGCCACAGATTTAGAGGCACCCTACAGGTGCTTCGTGGCCCATTTTCAAACACTTTGGAGCACTATCCCAAAGCTAGACAATTCCTTCTGATGCCTCAAAAAAGGAACAAAAAATTTGTGGTATCTTCAGAGACTACAGAAGGCCTACCCTGAGGAACTCCATGTATATGTGACTTACAAATATCAGAACCATTTAACAGATGATGGCATTAAATACACATCTACAAATATCAACACCAAAATTGTGACTGAAAATTTCTGTATCCTGGTGGAGGAAATAGACATACAAGCCCAGGAACCACAGAAGAGTCCCAAACAAGTTGGATTTAAACAGGCTCACCCCAAGACACATCATAATTAAAACATAGAAACTTCAACACTTTTAGAAACCTAAAATCAGTAACAGAAAGGCAACTAGTAACTTAAAAGTGAGTGCCCATAAACTGTCAGCTGATTTCTCATCAGAAAATTTGCAGGTCAGAAGGCACTAGCACAAAATATTCAATGTGATGACAATGAAGGATCCACAACCAAGATTTTGTAATGTATCCAACAAGGCTATTATTCAAAATTAAATGACTTCAAAAAATAAATAAATTAATTAAATGACATTTAAAGAACTTCCCAGACAAGATAAAGCTAAAGGAGTTCATCATTACCAAACCAATACCATTACATAAGTAATGTTAGAGGGACTTTTCATTTTTTATTTTTTTTAATTCATTTTTATTTTTAGACTTATTGGGGTGATGTCTGTTAGCAAGGATTACATAGGTTTCAGGCATACAATTCTACAGTGCATTGCCAACTTGTAATATAATAAGTTCACCACATAATGTGACTTCTCTTTCCATCCCCTTATATTTAGTTTCCCTCCCTCCCATCCCTTTTCTCCCCTCCCTGACCCACTTTTCCCAAATAAACATTAAACTATTGATTGTGTCCATGGGTTATTTGTTTGTTTGTTCATTTCTTTTTTTCTTTGATTTCAGTTTTATATTATGAATATGAGTGAAGTCATACAGTTCTTTGTTTTTTCTGTCTAGCTTATTTCATTAACCTTAATGCCCTGCAACAGGTGACTGGATAAAGAAGCTGTGGTACATATACACAATGGAATATTACTCAGCTATAAGAAAATATGAAGTATTGACATTTGCAACAAAATGGATGGACCTGGAGATCATCATGCTTAGAGGGACTTTTTAAAGATGGGGGTGAGCAAAAACCAAAATTATAAATAATAAAATGACAATAGCTACATATTTTTCACCAGTTACTCTGAATTTAAAGGGATTAAAACTCTAATCAAAAGAAAAGGAAGGTTGTTTTACTGAGTGGAGTGTCAGACAGAGACAGATGTAAGTGGATTTTGCTGATAAGCTGAATCTAAAGAAGGAAATAAACAAACAAAACAGGAAGAAATTCATAGATACAAACAACATTTTGATGGTTGCCAGATGGGAGGAGGGGTGGGGAAATGATTGAAATAAGGGGAAAGGATAAAGAAGTACAAATTGATTGTTAAACAAAGTGATAGTTCTGGGCATGTAGGTTTAGCAAAAGGAATACAGTCAATATTATTATAATAACTATGAATAGTGTCAGATGGGTACTAGATTTGTTGGGATGATGAGAGGAGGGCTGGAAGGGTGGGTGAAAGAGAAAAAAAATTAAGAAGTATAAATTCATAGTTACAAGATAGTCATGGGGACGTAAAGTACAGTCAGTAATATTGTAATAACTATGTATGGTGTTACATGGATACCAGGATTATTGGAAGGATGACTTTGTAAGTTATAGAAATATCTCATCATTATGTTGTACACCTGAAACCATTATGATATTGTATGTCAAATATAAGTAAAAATGATTATTATTAAAACAAAATGATAAATAAATAGATAGATAAATAAATACCAATGCCATAGAAAATGACACCATGAAGAAAACTTAGTGGGAAAAAATGTCAAGTTGAATGTGCAGAGCATCTGTAAACTGTAGCAGTGCAGTACTGAGCTGCCTCTGCAGGGAATCTCTTTCATGTCCAACCTCAGGTCATTTCAGCTGGATTAATGCCAGCATCTCTTGAGTCTCTCTAAGCTTGCCAAGAAGATGGCCTTGCTCCATCACCATGGACTCCATCCACTGCTCACAGTGTGGATCTGCATCTGGATGTGAAGGGGAGATGGACCCATGGATCCTACTTTCTTCTGAGGGGCATTCTTCTTCACTGATGATCAGCATCACCTCACACATCACCTTGAAATGAGCGACCCCACCTATAGTTCTTAAGTGTGAACTAAAGACTCCCACAACTCTGCAACTTTGTAGCTATCTGTAGCTAATAAATCAAAGTTTCACTCTGGTGCTCAGGCAGTGATAACATCTTCACCTTCTCTCCTCAAAGAGGCACTCCCAGGTTGCCATGGTGAGCACCTGCTATCCCCAACATTCAGTGGTGTGACAGCCTCCATTGCACGAGACTCCCTGCCATGAGCAGGGCCTCAGCCAGGCTGTGGGTCACCCAGAGGAAAAGCACCAAAAACCTGAAGGGCAGGCAGAAGCCATGGGCTGCTCCAGATTAGAGGGGACCAGAGATGACAGGGAAGTGAAAGGTGCTAGCCCAAACAAGACAAGAGGTGTTTTTGGTAAAATGTAGACATGGTGGTCAATGGTGAATTTCTCACTTGGAAAGTGTCATGTGCTTTTATGGGGGGGAGTGTCCTTGGTATCTGGAAATACACCCTAGGGTTTTAGGGGGCATTGGGCACCCCTGCCACTATACCTGCACATGGTTCAGATAAAGGCTGAAGGTAATGGTTGTGTGCGTATATCTATACATGAAGTGAGATGGAATTTATATAACTGAAATTGCTTTAAAATAAATTATTTTTAAAAAGCTAATAACGTTTTCAGATTCTTACAAGATGAGTTAATGGAAAAAGAGCATGAATGTGAGAAATGGTACTTAGCCCCGTCCCCACGCACAGCTGTGGGTTCCTCACCTCCCTGGAAGTCACAGAGGGTGATGGCTGTGATCCCGAGGTCATTTTCATACTCATCATAGGTGTTTTTCTCTAAAAATAAAGTGAGACAATACCTGACAGATTACCAAAATTCCACAAATGCACACAGTGATTGTCACTTTTTGTTGGATGAGCCTTCCTAAGGTCTGGGCGGAAGAGGGGTCAGGAAACCTGGGCGGAAGCACTGGGTGCTCATCAGAAGGGGAAACTGGAAGACGTCCTGCACCTGTAGTGATAGGTCCTACACCTTCAGTGACAGGCTGACATTGGCTTTTAGGGAGCCAATCCCCAACTCCCAATGCCGATACAACAGGGTGAATACAATTACCTTGGTAGGTATCACGACAGATTTCAGAGTGTCATGTTTAAATTTTAAACATTTAGCACTTTCAAGAAGTGTTGTATCATGGTAAGTAAATGGCAAATGGGAGACAGCTGATCCAATGCCTCACATCATCCTTGAGGGAAGGTGAAAAGCTGAAGGGGCTTATGTTAAATTTGTACAAATACATTACAGTAAAACTCATCTTTCAAAATGAGAGCCTGAGGTTAGTGTTAATCCAACTAAAATGTCTGTGAGGATTTCAGAAGGCACAGAAATCATCTTCAAAGACCCAAAGGTGCTTGGGCTTTCTGGAGCTGGGCTCTGCACTCTGGAAGAT
>PVJL010021770.1:0-10142 GCA_004026885.1 Lyroderma lyra | reverse complement strand
CACCCACCATCCATCCACTATCCACCACCCACCATCCATCCACCACCCACCATCCATCCATCCACCCACAGGCCTGGGCAGTGGATTGGGACTGTGGAGCTCTGCTGTGGGAGGAGGGTGAGCCACACTCAAGAGGCAGAGCCTGGAGGCCTAACAAGGACCAACAGCTACAGATGAACGCAATGGCTCCCCATGCAGCCCCCAGCAGGCGGTGGGTGGGAAGCTGTTTGGGGGGCACTTAGCACTGGCGGATGGTGGTGCAGGTCTCACCATGCCCATGGAGCACAGGAGCCAGGCACACACCCCTTCTAAAACTCACAGAGCCCGAGGCAAGGCCTGCCATTGCCCATGCTTTCAGGGAAGACACAAGTTTAAAGAGGTTAAAACCCCTGAGGTCGCGAGGCCAGTACTGGCCGTCCTATGGCCCAAACACAGGCACATAACCTCAGTGCCTGGCCCACCACAGCCACCATCTCTGGGTCCAGACACTGGGTGGGTGGGCCTGGGAGTCCCACAGACCCCATACAAGCTGTAGTGAACTTGAGGGCTGCCAGGCCAGTGGCCAGTGGGGGCATGGCCATGGCCTTGTGACCCACCTGTCCTCCACACGGGACAGGAGTAGAGGCTGA
Organism: Lyroderma lyra; assembly: GCA_004026885.1. Lineage (NCBI taxonomy): Eukaryota > Metazoa > Chordata > Mammalia > Chiroptera > Megadermatidae > Lyroderma > Lyroderma lyra. The sequence continues at coordinate 9,513 of PVJL010021770.1, read as the reverse complement.
GAGTTCGAAGGCCCGGGGCAGGTGGGGTGAGTACCAGGAGGGGCTGAGCACCAGGCAGGGGTGGGGGAGGAGGGACAACTGGGACAGGGGCAGCAGCGTGGTCTCAGGATAATGGGGACTCAGGACAAGGACCCGGCCGTCAGTGCTGGACACAGGCAGCAGGAAGAACATGAGCAGACTGCTGGGAAGGATGAGCTCTGGTGCAGGACCCAGACAGCAGACACCCCCCCGGCCACCAGCCAGGGCCACCGGGGACAGCCACCGACGATGGCTGAGGTGGGGGGGTCTGGAAAGGGTCAGCACTGAAGGGGGCCACTGGCCATCAGACTGCAAGGCACACGGGAGCCATGAGAGACAGCACGAGGAGGCCTCAGCAGACGCCTCCAGGGGAAGCCAACCCCACCTTTCGACAGAACTGGAAGGGGGACCCCAGCCCTTAAAACACAAACTCTAGTTAAGACAAGCAGACGCGTCCCTTTAGAGACTGTCTCATCGTCGTTGAAGTCGGGTTACACACGTGAACAGGGAGCGAACCCCAACAGCCGGCACGTCAGCCAGTCAAGACCTCCGACCACTGGGTCCCTTGTCCTCCCCCTCAGCAGAGGCGGCAGTGGCCCACCCACCTGTCTCTCCACTTCCTGTGTGCGGGGGAGCCGGAAGGGACCACCTTCGGGACCTGTGACAGCACGGGGACCAACCCCTCGTGACCGTCCCCTTCAGGCTCAGGATGCAAACAGAAAGCCCCCGGAGCAGCTGAGAGCTGCCCGCAAGCACGTCATCAGCTTGGCTCCAATAAACTGCCATAAAAATGCTCAAAAACCCCGAAACACAGGCGGCCCCCTTCAGACGGGGGCTATGCCCGGGGCCTGGACCCCCTCCTCGGCAGGGCACGATGGCAGGAGGAAGCTCGCGGCCTTCGGTGTCCCCGATGCACGACAGGCGGGTGCCGTGCCCCCTGCACCTGGGCCCTGCGTGCACTTCGTCCACGCCCTCGGCCCCCCAGCATCAGGGCCGGTCCGGGCTCTGCACGTGTGCTGCACCCCCAGATCCTGTGCAGCTGCAGGAAACCCCAGGACCTCCCTACAGGGGGCAGGGGTGCTCGGAGCTCCCACCCCAGAGCCCCCCTCAGTTCCCAGAGCACCCAGTGTCCCCGTCCAGACGACGGGCGGCATCTGCACCCCGACGGCCGCACCCGGCACGACGGCCTCAGTCTTGGGGCGCCTCCCACACGCTGAACCGTGGTCCTGAGGGGGTCAGTGTCAGGAGACTGCAAAGCAGGGTGGCGGCAGGACGGGGAGCAGGACAAGCTGGGCACGTGCTTCGTGGACGTGGGTGCCGGCTCCTTCGCTCGTGTGGGGACAGAACCACAGGCACCCAGGATGCTCTGAGTGGGGGAGGGGGTCCCCTGGGCATCGTGCAGTCCCCTCACCACGGGTGGCTCCGCACCCACCCTCACCGGTCTGTCACTAGCACCACCACTGGCATCCACTCGGCAACATTCCAAGGAAGCCAAAAACTATTTAAAATTTCAAACACCAGCTTGTCCGACAGGAGCGCATCACTGCCACCACAGCCCGGTGGGACAGCCCTGATGCCCCGTGTCCAGGTGGGGAAACTGAGGCTCAGCGAGAGAAGGGCCTGCAGGGCCCAGCGAGCAGCAGTGACGCCCGACGTCTGCGCCCCGAGAACCCGCGCCCAGGATGGGCTCCCTTCCCCCTGGAACGTGGGGTCCCCTCGCCCTGCAGCTCTCGGTGGGAGGCCCCGCGCTCCCTTCTAACCGGTTAATTCTCTAACGGCGCGGCGGAGGCTGCGCAGAAGGTCGTCTCTGCAGAGTGAGACCCTGCCAGCACCGCCCTTCCCGGACGGACGGCCGCCCGCGCCCCGCACCCCGCACCCCGCACCCGCCTGTCCCGTGTCCACCAGCCTGGCCGTCCAGGTCCGCTCAGGCCCCGCCCCGCCCACAGCTGACCTGGTCCTCGAGGGGAGGCTGTGCTGGCCCCACGACACACGGGGTGGGGGTGTGGGGACAGCGCGGCGGGAGCCACTCCCAGAAGGTCAGGCACGCAGGGGGCGGGGGGCGCACCGGCAGGAGACCCGGCCCAGCCTCCCTCGCAGCTCCCGCTGCGGGGGCAGCAGCCCTCTGGCCCTTCTCCCCTCCTCTGCCTGGACCCCCGCCTCCTCTCCGCCGTCACCCCCACTTCTCGTCCTCTCTCAGCCCCTCCCCCAGGCCCCTCCAGGTACCGCGCGCTCCGGCCCTCCCAGCCCCACCCCCTGGGTGCCCAAGGCGGGTCCGGCATTGTGTGTCCTGCGTTGTCCCACGGCCCCTGCGACCAGGTGCGGCCGGCATCACGGTCGGGGGCACCTCGCTGCCGGGTCCCACCTACCTGCCTCCCACGCCCCCCCCCCAGTCCCCCTCCTCAGCCCCTCCCCCACCGCTTCCGTCTGCCGCCTTCTCTGCCCCTCTCCACCCGCTCCGGTCCCCACCACCCGCCAAACCGCATCCGAGGCAGAAGCGGGGCCTCCCTCCGGGACCCCCCGGCCCAGCTGGGAGGGGCTGCGCGGCGGAGGAGCTGGGGGCGCTCCGAACGCCCCACGCGGCAGACACGTCGACTCCGGCCGGGGGTCCTCACCCCGAGAGCCCGCGGGAAGAGTCCGCGACCTCGTCCTCGCCACCGTGTCGCCCGCCCGGCCCCCACGGCCATGACAAAGTTCGGGCGCTGCGAGCCTGGGCCACAGCCGCGGCGGAGCGGGGCCAGAACGCCGCGCGACCCTGGCCACCCCAGTCCCTTCTGGACTCGGGACTTGTCCGCCCAGGGGCGCCAGGGCGACTGGGGGTGGGGAAAGTCCTTTTCCTGTCCCATGTCCTCGGGGACGCGGGGCTGGGAGGGGCGCCCCAGGCGGGGCGCACAGCCCGCGGGGAGCCCTGGCCGCCTGGACACGTCTCCGCGCCCACCGCCCGTCTCTGCCGCGGCGACGCGTGTACCCGGGGCGGCGACCCCGGCCCCAGCCCCGCGCGGCCGCTCCCCAGCGGCCTGACCTCGGAGCCATCCCTGCCCTCCCGGGGCCGGTCCCCTGTGTCCACACTCCGTCCCAGGGGCGCTCTGTGGGCTGTGACTCGGAGAAAGCCTCGCCCCGGTGCCAGCCCCCACGGCGTCCCCAATCGCTGAGTGACCTTGAACGCACCCCCACCCCCCGCACACACACCCATTCGGGGCCTCGGTTTTCCCGCCTGTGCTCACAGGCGGTGCGCCCCCGGCCCCGCGGCCCCAGTCCCCGCCGGGCAGGTGCCAGTCCCCGCCAGGCAGGTGTGGCCCCGACCAGCCAGGGCGCGCGCCGCGGGCACTTACCATCCTCCAGAGACGCGGGCGCTTGGCGGGGACCAAGGTGGCCGTGAGCAGCAAGTGCGAGGCGGCCACCACGAGCCCGAAGCCGACGGCCAGCAGGCTGCGCACCGGCAGCAGGGCGTAGGACACGAAGGTGACCAGGAGGAGCTGCCAGACGCCCGGGCCCGCGGCCGCCGAGCCCGCAGCCTCCCCGGCGGCGCCGCCGAGCGCGAAGGGGCAGGACAGCAGCGCGAAGCTGAGGCTGAGGAGCAGCGCCAGGCGGCCGAGCCGCTGCAGCTGCGCCGCCCGCAGCGAGCGCACGTTAGTGACCACGAGCAGCGCCAGGAAGAGCGCGCAGTGCGCGGGGTGCGAGCCCCTGGCCAGGCCCGCGGCGGCCCGCGGCGCGCCCAGCAGCTCGGCCCCCGCCAGCGCGCCCGCCAGCAGGCTCAGCACCGCCAGCGCCCGCAGCGCGCCCGCCTGCTCCAGCCGCAGCGCGTAGCCGCGGAACAGCGCCTCCAGCTCCGGGCACGCGAACTCCCCGCCGCACGCCCGCAGCCCGCGCCGGCCGCCCGCCTCGGAGGCCCGCTCGCCGCCCCCGGGCTCGCCCGCGCCGCCTCCGCGTCCGCGTCCGCCTCGGCCGCGCGGCGCCCCCGCCATCCCAGCGCCATGCAGCGGGGCGCGCCCCCTCGCCGGCCGGGGCGCCGGGGCGGGCGGGCGGGCGGCGAGGCGCCGGGCCGGGCGGGCCGAGTCGGGGCGCCGGCTGCCCAGCGCGCGCGCCCCGAGCGCGTCCCCTCCCGCCCGCCGCGCCTGCGCACTGGCGCCGCCCGCGCCCCCGCCGCGGCCCTCGGGCGGCCGCGCTGCGACAGCCGGAGCCCGGAGCCGCCGGCCGGGACGCCCCCCGCGCCCCCCGCCGCCCGACCGGCCGGGTGACCTTGGGCGAGCGCCGCGCCCCTCCCGGCCTCAGTTTCCCCGCCGTGTCGTCTTTGGCGCAGTCTCTCGGGGCGTTAACAACGCCGAAATCCCGCGCTACTCCCCGTGGGGCACCCCGACAGGCACGTGTCCCCCCACCAGGACCAGGACCCTGAGTTCCGCAGGAGCTCGCGGTGGCGTCCGCGCTTGACTGCGGGCCCGGGGCCAGGAGCCCGCGAGGCGCGGAAGCGATGCGAGGGGGGTGGCGGCCCGCGGTGCCCCCCAGCCCCCCGCCCCCGCCCCAGGACGCCGGTGCCGCCCTGCCTCCTGCGGACCCTGGGGGGCGCAGGCGCTGCGGGGAGATGGAGGGGTCCCCAGGAGCGGCGCCTGGGCGGCGTGGGGGGGTAGGTGGGAATCCCAGAGGTGAAGCACCCGGGAGGCTGGGGTGAGGCTGGCGCAGGGGTGAGGCGGGAGAAGGAAGGAGAAGCGGCGCGGGGGCCCGCCCTGAGGGGGCCCGGAAACCCAAACGATGGGGAGCTGTTTTGTTCACCGCCCCCCGCCCCCCGCCAGTGCGGGAGGCGGTGCCCACGCGGCCTGGGCCGGGCGCTCCACGCACGCCCTGTCAGGACCGGCCTGGGCAGGAGTTTCCCCGCAGCAAGCGCTCTGCTGCTCACAACGGCCTGGGGTCAGGGCCTCCGCGCCCCCGGACGCCCGGATCCCGCCTGAGCTACCCCAGCAGGCGTGGGGAGCAGTGGGGCTCTCACTAGAAGCCCACCCCCTCCATGCACACAGACCAGGAACGGGGGTCCCACGAAATCAGGGAGCGGAGGCTAGGCCCCTGCAGGACGTCCTTCTGGACACTCAGGTTTAATTGGGGTGGCCTGGCATGGGTCTGCTGCAGAGGCGCCCCAGGGACTCAAGCGGGCCCTAGGAGTGACAGCCACAGTGCCACATGTTGTCACATGGCCCTAAGGGTTGAGGTGTGCTTTGGGTTTCTCTGGAACCAACGTTAGTTGAGCCTCATGAAGGTGCCATCTTTGTAAAAGGTCCAAAGTGGTCACATGTCAGCTGTGACAGCTGTAGGGATGGCACCTCGCAGGCTTCGCCCAGGCCAGGAGCTCTGTCCACTCCCTGTCCCCAACAGCTGCCATCAGCAGGTGCTCATGGCTACCGGGCCCCTCCGCCTAAAACAGCCTTCCACGTGGGCACCTCCCCGAAGCCTTGCTGACACCCTGCCCGCCCCCGGTCCCTGATGCCCTAACGCCCACCGCTCCAGCCGGCCATCTGGTCACTTGTCTCCATCCCGTCTGGGAACTGGGAACCCCTGGAGGGTACTGACTGACCGGAAGGTCGCCTGTGGCTGAGGTGACCGAGTGCGTGTCTCCTGTCATCTCGGTCCCTGCCTGTCCCCAGATGGTGGCAAAGCCTGCAGGATTTCTCTTTTCAAGTGTTAAGTGTGGATCCGCGTTGACGCGTGGCGTGTGTCCTCATGGCTTCATGGAAACGAAGCTGAGGAATGTGCGAGCCGGGAGCAAACGCGCGGAGCCTGGAGGAGGCAGAGGCAGCGATCGGGGGGAGCGGTCACAGACCAGAAGCGCCCCTCCCTGTCCCTCCAGATGTCACGCTGGGGGTGGGGGGTGGCATCCTGCTTCCCAAGGAGCCCGTGCTGCCTTCGTCAGGGTTGCTGCCCACGGCCACACAGCTGTCCCGACACAGCTCCCAGGGCCCTGCGGGGTGGTGCCCGCGTCACCGTCATGTGGATGGTCCCATTGGTCCCCCTGGTGTCCTGGACTGAATGTCGATCACCCTCCTTTTGTTGACAAAGAAGCAGAGTCCCCGAGAGGCTGGAGCCAAGTCACAGGGACGGGGCGAGTGCGAGCCCAGTGGGAGCTCAGCCTCGTAACGCCGGCCCCATGGTGAACCCCAGAGGGGTTGTCACTGTCCCCAGGGGTGGACCTGCACTGTCCACATGTGCACCTTCTGTCCCCATCCGCCGGTCACGAGGAGGCGGCCTCAGGTGGGCAGCCTGCACCCAGGGTTAATGGGGACGTTATGCGAAAGGCAGTGATGTGTGCACACCCTGAGCTCTCCATGGGTTATCATTAGTTGAACTGTGCCCCCCCAAATTTAACATGCTGAGGGCCTAACCCCCAGGACCTCAGAGCGTGCCCTTCCTTGGCGATACGGTCCTTGTAGGAGTGGTGCAGGAGAGGTCAGCCCGCAGCAGGGTGGGTGCAAACCCGTGCACCTGTGCTAAAGGAAGGGGCAGGCAGGCAGGCAGGTGCAGGACACCACGCACCGACAAGGACAGCGCGAAGCCCGCGACGCTGCCACACGCCCAGGGCCCGGCGGAAGTCAGGCGGGAGGCCGCAGGGGTGCTGCCCGGAGCCTCGGAGGGAGCAGCCCCGCCCGGCCAGGCCGCTGCGTCTAAGGGACAGTCCGCGTCTGTCCTTCCTGTCTCAGCAACCTGCCCGCCCCCCGCCCCTCTGCACTCGGGCACGTGTTTCCTGGGGGTCAGCGGGGACCTCCGGGGGACTGGCCTGGCCCCCAGGACGAGGAGGCTTGAGGGGAAGCGGGCACCCACTACCCGCCAAGGAGCCCCACGCAGCGGACTCGGCTTTGTCACAGCCAGTTCTCAGTGCCTGGCCACCAGCACTGCAGGCCCCACGAGCCCAGGGAGCGCAGAAGCCTGCGGCCGCCGGACCTCCCCGCCCACCCCCACCCAGGACGTTTTCTCGTGGTTCGGGGCGTGCAGGGCCACAAGCACAATGTGGGGACGATGATTAGAAACAGTCATTCATCCCTCTGGTCAGAAGGGACTTCTCAGCCCGGAAGCCAGGCGCCTGGACGGCGGCTCAGGGTCAGGGCCCGCGGACAAGAACGCGCCTGGGCCCCTGGCGGAGGCAGGGACAGGACTCTGATTCGCCTGCCGGCCTGGGCGGAGGGGCTGCGAGACGGGACGCCCCACCAGTGGCCCTTGTCCGGACGATGCGGCCCAGCAGAGCCGGACTCCTGCTGCGGGCCAGGCCGGCACCAGCCCAGCAGCCGCGCTCAGCGTGCGGCCACAACGGTGGCTCGGGCCGCACTGGGCTCTCAGCATCCAGGGCCCACAGAGTGCCGAGCTCTCAAGGCCCGGGGCAGCCATGCTGTCCCACTAGGGACCCTGCATGGTGCTAGGGACCCCGTGAGGTTTCTGTGTCATCTGATGAGACGAGCGGGCCCGGGAGCAGTGAACACCAGCCACGGGCAGGCGGGAGGGTCCGCTGCAGCCCACCATGCCCACCGGGTCTGCATGGAGGAACCATCTGTCCCATGTCACTACATCCCCTCCCTGAGCCAAAGTGCCACTCCTCCCTCTTTTCTCTCAATTGCAACTTTCTAGGAAACCAAAGACATGAGATTCCGGGCAGCACGCGTGGGCACTTCCCGAGGCAGAGGGGAGCACTCTGCTGGCAGTGGCCGTGCAGGGCCGCCAGGGCATGAGGAAGTCACTCTCACAGGGGACTTTGCCAGGTCCCGTCTGTGTCACACTGTGGAGGGCACGGCTCTCCCCTAGCAAGTTTAGCCACTGAGCAGTTTCCCTGGAGAGTTTGTCACTTGTCCCTGTTTATCCCAGGGTGACAGCAACTTCACAAGTGGCTCAGTCCTTGTCCCGGTCCTTGCCTGGGTGTGTCCTCGGTGGCCACAGCCAGGATGCGGGAAGGTGCAGGGGTGACGAGTGGGGAGGGACAGGCTGTGTGCCACCCAAGAGCACCTCTGGGCCACAGCTGCCACTGATGCTGGACACTTCCCGCTGGCCTGTAGCCACATCAGTGTGACTTCCTCAGGAAAGGTCCGGTGTGCTCACTTCCGGAACCAGCTGGACAGCAGTGGGGAGGGAGGCCAGGCTGTGTCCGGGGGGCCAGGGGTCATCTGGGGTTAGGATGACCCGTCAGGCACGGGGCATGGGGTGCGGGCATGGGAGGGGGCAGAACCGTCCCAGAGGGAGACCCCTCCCTGGCAGAGGTGCTGGGAGGTGGAGGCTGGGAACTGGGGGGCTGGGTAAGAACCCTGGGCACTCTGCTCCCTCTTCCCGCCAGCCGGTCCCCCAGCTTTTAAGGACACAGGGCTAGGCTTTCCTGGCCATGGTCCCCCAACAACCCGCAGAGCAGGTGGACACACGCGACACCCACACCCAGCAGCATTGGGGCCGCTGGTCCCTGGTCCCGGGCAACAGAGACGTGTGTTTCGATTGGAGGCTCCGTTCAGGCCCCCCCAGGCAGCCACTGAGGGCCACCTGAGGACACACGTCATGACAGAGGCCCCCACCCTGACCGCCAGGAGCTCACTGTCCAGCGGGAAGAAAGGCAGACACAGAAGGCATCAGGGCCAGCTCTGCCATTGGAGGGGACGGAGACAGGCGGTCAGTGCAGACGAGGGCCTTGCACCCTGAGAAAGGTGGGGTCCCCTGCTGAGCAGGATCACAGCAGAATTCTCCGTGAACCCCCAGTGACAGTGGCGTTCATGAAACAATACTCTTGGTGCGCAGTGGCCCCGGGGGACGTCCACAATGCGACAAAGAGGGCAGGACGGAGAGCACTCCGCAGGGCCCACGGCCGGTATTTATAGTGACACAGGGGACCTCAGCTGACCGGCATTAACCGGATGTGTAGGAACCGTCCTGGGGGCTCTGGCGGAAGACGGGAGTGGGGCGGGGGGCGTTGGGGGACTGGGCGCAGGCTCACCCCGCACCTACCGGGGAACAGAAAACAAGGTCTGCTGGGAGCCTCGCGGCTCTGACAGCTGCGCGCGAGCGGCGGGAGCTCCAGCCCCGGGATTTGCGCTAAAAATAGCATCGCTGGCTCGTGGGTAGAGAATCTGACCCAATTAGAGATTACCAGTTTCAGGAATTACTGGAAAAGAAATCTCATTAAATAGGTTAAATATAGGCGCGGGGGGCCGCAAAGGCCGTGCGGGATTAAGAGGAAAACCTAGATTCCAGAAGCATTTAAACCACCTCGAGCTTCTCCATTAAAGGGCGGGACCGGCTGCTGGAGAGGCACCTGGGACGCGGGCCCCGCCGAGGCCTCCATGAGTCCTGCCAAGCGCCCCCTCCCTGTGCCCAGCGGCCGCAGCTCTGAGAGCACCGGCGCGGGGCCGGCCCGCAGCAAGACCAGCCCACCCTGGTGCGCAGGCCCCGCCCCGGCCCCGCCCCCGCCCCACCTGTCCCGCCCAGGCCCGGCCCCACCACCGGACCCGCCCTAGGCCCCACCCCGGACCCGCCCCACCCGGACCCGCCCCA
>PVJL010021769.1:0-10119 GCA_004026885.1 Lyroderma lyra | reverse complement strand
CTTCCACGTGGTTTACGGCCAGGAGCAATGGTGCCAAACGCGTGCCAGGTTCCCCCACGGCCTCTAACGTGCCCCCACCTGGGAAGGCCCCGTGAACGTGGGGGGTCGGTTGCAGCAGAGAGGGGAGCAGGGAATGGGCTGGTGGGCAGTCGGACAGAGACGGGGTGGCGGGGGGGAGCCCGGCGCCGGCGCGGAGACCCCGCGGGGCTGTGGGGGAGCCCGGCGCCGGCAGGGAGACCCCGCGGGGCTGTGGGGGAGCCCGGCGCCGGCAGGGAGACCCCGCGGGGCTGTGGGGGAGCCCGGCGCCGGCAGGGAGACCCCGCGGGGCTGTGGGGGAGCCCGGCGCCGGCAGGGAGACCCCGCGGGGCTGTGGGGGAGCCCGGCGCCGGCGCGGAGACCCCGCGGGGCTGTGGGGGAGCCCGGCGCCGGCAGGGAGACCCCGCGGGGCTGTGGGGGAGCCCGGCGCCGGCGCGGAGACCCCGCGGGGCTGTGGGGGAGCCCGGCGCCGGCGCGGAGACCCCGCGGGGCCACGGACGCTGTTAGGCACCCCGAGCATTCCTTGGGAACTGTGCCGTTTTGCTCTTTGTGTTTTAGACCGACTCTGAAATCAATAGCACAACGTAAGCGATTTCAGAAGAGATGTCTGCGAAGTCCCACCGACAAACGTGGCGGTGACCACAACGCCAATGGGACAAGTGAGAAGCGTACGTGACAAGCTGTTTGAAGAGCCGTGATGCACGTGTCACTTAGTAGCACGCTGAGGGGCACCTGCCCGAGTTAACACGCCAGCATTCATCGCACTGCCAGGTGCTGTGACCTGCTGAGACGTTGAATCTCTCCGGACACACCTGGCGAATTCGACACGAACATTATTGTACCCAGCAGGCAGGTGAGATAAACCCGACACATTCTGTGAAGCAGGAGCCTGGGGATAGGGGAAGGGCAGGGAATGCAAGCCAGGTCGACGAGAAAACGAAGACGCGCTGAGGACGGCCCCGTTAGGAGGAGGGGGGGTAAGCTGGGAGGTCACCCCGAACGAAGGCCAAGGGCCAGCTGCGCGGGTCCAGTGACGCAGGGAACGGGACACAGCGCTGGGACAGAGGCCATGACCCAGCGTACAGGTGCCCTGCAAGTCCCCTGATGAGACCGGAGCAGGGGAGTGACGTGCCCCAGCTGTGCTTCGGGGCCGTTTACCCGGGACGAGTGACAAGAAACGAGAAGCTGCCCTCGGGGGACATCGACGGGAGGAAGACGAGCCACGGGCAGGACGCGGAGTGGCCAAGGGCGCCTGAGGCGGCAAGAGGCCGCCGCGAGCAGGAGCGTTGGGGACCGCCTCCTAGGAGCTGAGACTCAAGGTGGACACAGCCGTGATTCTGAGCTCGGGTCACTAACAGCTTCTCGGGGGCAGGCAGACGAGGAGCACGTGGTGGGACGCGCTAAATGTACTGGGCGAGAAGGACGCTCAGTTCTGTATCCAGTGAGCAGTCGTGCCTGGGGGTCTGGAGGCCCAAAGCCACCAGTCATCTGTAATTCGTCAGCACGGGGCTGGAGGCAGGAGCCAAGGACGTGGCTGGCAGCGGGGACACAGACAGGGTCCAGCCCAGCATCCAGGACCAAACTCCTGGCGGGGGGTGGGGGGCAGTGGGGACAAAGCGTTCGGAGAACCTGTCAGTGACAACTGCGGTGACAGCGCAGATGGAGAGAATTTCGGAAAGGAAACACGAACAAGACGATCAGACTGCAGAGAAAGGAGAAGAACGAAGTGCACAAAAGCACAGCCCTGGGGACGCTGGGTGACCCCCTGCTCACCGGCAGAGCGGTTCGCACAGCCAACGGGGGACAGAGGAGGCCCGAAGCCCCCGCCCGGAGCGGCTGTGCTTCCTCCAGGCGCAGACGCTGCCCGGGAAGCCAAGCGCCGGGAAATCACGCCCGCAAATCAGCCTGAGCGAGCGTTTACCTTCTTGTGATTCTTGTAGACGTTTCTGTGGGCGAATCCCTTGCCGCAAAGCTTGCACTTGTAGGGCTTGTCCTCGCTGTGGATGACTTTGTGGGCGCCCACTTGGTCGAGCCTCTTGAAAGATTTATTGCAGATCTCACAGTGATAGGGTCGCTTCTCTGTGAAAAACGAGTGGACACAATCTCATGTCTCTAGAAAGCAAAGGATGAACAGAAAGAACAGCCTCGCCCCATGTTACTCTTACGGGGACGTCAGCTAAAACATAAGGCCCCTGGCAGACACCGCCTGCCCTGTCCTGCCCTGTCCTGCCCTGTCCTGCTGCGGGCCCGTTCGCACGGGAAATGCCAGCGTGCTCTTTACAGAACTGTTGTGTAAACTGAACGTACCAAGTAGCTTAGATAGAGAGACGAAGTTTAAATTCAGAAAGGGAATCCTACTTCGAGGTGAAAAGCCCACTGAGTTTGTATCAGCGCCACGACTGGGAACGCTGAGAGTGGCCCGCCCCTGCCCGCCACGTGGACCCCGTCCGGGCAGGGTTTCCTGTCTCTGCAGAACCACAGGCTCGGGCGGCTGCGTAAAACCCACACTTACACAACGCTCACGTAATGTCGACACCTAGATAAAAGTGCTGACGGTTTCAAACAGAGCGTATCTGAAGGCCACCTGGTTTTGATCTCCTATTTTCCTTAGCCAAAATATTTGTGTCTATCTCTAAACAAAGTGGATATTCAAAAACAATCTGACTTCAATGGCCCGCAAATTATAGACATCCTAAAGCAAAACTCAGTTTCCATCTGTGTCACAGCCCTATTATGCAAACTTCCTTAAAGTGAAAGACTTCTATTTTCTAAATGCATTTGTAAGCTTCTCACTAACATTTATCAGCACCTTCCCTGGGGTGTAAAAGTATCCGGAAATGTGGGAACTGTCACTGTTGTCCCCTTCGCAGTGTCACACCTGACCTGGCCCAGGGCATGAACGAACGAGCTCACTGAACCTTCACGGCACGTCTGAAGTGTAGGAACCAGTGTCCACAGATGGGGATTCGGAGACTGAGGGTCGAGAGGAATATGGGGGGCTGTCGGGAAACAGTCCAGCCACAAGCACCTCTGTGTTTCACATGGCACAGCTGTCCGGGCAGCCCTCGTAAGCAACAAATCACGTGGAGACTTCGAAGATGTCCGATCCCATTCATGCTGCCTCCCGTGCTCTGAGAATACCCTGGGGTCTAGCGGGTGATGTAACTCGTCCAAAATCACACGGCTAGGCCCCGGCGGTCCCATCGGCACCCCGGAGTGCCTGAAACCGGCAGAGTGGAGCTCGGGCAGTGATCCCCACAGAAATGCAAAAACACCGACGTTACCTGAGTGGGTGATCATGTGACGTTTCAGCTGATTGGCGGAAATAAACTTCTTCATACATTCTTGACAATCGAATATCTCGTGAATCTGCAAAAGGTCACACTGACAGTTAAACGAACTGTCAAAGCCAAGTGAATTATCTAGAGCTCGAAGACAAGCATCAAGACGTGGGAAGCTGCTTTTGCAATACCCAAACTACATGTCATAATCCAGCCCTAATCTGTTCAGGCTGCCCTAGGGAGCACCCTACAAAGTGCCATGGAAGCATGGTGCTTGGACACAAACACGCGCACGTGATACTGCTGACCTGTTGGTGCTGTGAAGCACACACTCTGTGTACAGAGCTGTAGCAGCAGAGAGCAGCTCTTGCCGTCATGCACAACTTAGCCTGGAGATGAGTAGCCTGCAGGTGCTAGTACTGCGTTTGCAGTACTCAGCACTGTTTGACACTTAACTTCCCACAGTCCAGGACAAAACATTCATGCCCGTGAATACAGGAAGATACTCGATTCCGGAAAACACGCAGCTCCCAGCAAAGCCCCCCGCGACGGGAGGGCCCGTGTGTGAGGAGGGGTGATTCAGCAAACACTGGGCTACTGCGTCCGTCGCGACTGAATCTTAAGTGTCGTGCTTTTCCTCCCAGAAACCAACTCCGAGAAACTGGACGGAGGGGTGAGAAGCAAGCGTCCAGCTCACTCTCAGGAACAACCTGGAAGCTCCTGCCCAAGGCACAGAGCACCGTGCTGTGTGGCTGAAGGTTTCACATGGCTTTGGGTGAAGCCATCCTTTCGTCCCAACCGTGGTAAAAGCAGAGCTCACACCAGAGTGGCATTACTTTTAGCGCTCCACAGCAGTGGGGTCTTGTTTCTGTTTCCCAGCCGTGACTGTCCCCTGCGCCCACTCTGACAGCAAACGCCCCCGCGGGGCATATCACACATACAGAGAAAGTCACGGCTTCCTCCGCGACGGGCATCTCCCAGGCTAACCACGGTGACAAAGCCCGAGGCCCGGGGCGCAGGTGTAGGTGAGGGACACGGCCAGACAGCGCACTTCGCATCCAAGAAATGTTCCTCCGAATTCTGAACAGCAGCACAGAACACTCTTTCTTTAAAGAACTGGGTTGGGTTTATTGAGGTGACCTTGGTCAATAAAATTATGTAGGTTCCGGGTGTCCAGTCCTGTAGTAATCACCTGCACGTTGCACTGCGTGTAGAAGAGGGTAACGGGGGTCAAACTCATGGTGACGGAAGGAGATGTGACTTCGGGGCTGAGCACCCAAAGTAACTCCTTTGCAAGAACGTACTCGTCCCCGTATCAGTCTTGCCTTTTGGAGTAGATTCGTATTTAAAGTAACGACCAAGCTCTGGCTTTACAATATAAGACAACACGAAAGGTGAAGGCGGACACCGTAAGTGACAGAGGCCGTACGGTGTGACGAGCACGCACCCCTCCGTGACCGACCTTTCTGTGCTCCTGCAAGCTGGATGCTGAAGGACACCTTTTACTGCACACCGAGCACAGGAGCTTCCTCTTAGGGTCTCCTGAAATGGGGAAAAGAGATGCCATCGTGACTTCACTGAGAATGTTAAGCCAAGCGTCAGACAGCGTTTCTAGGCGTTTCTCTCCTCCTCACGTCCTCTACTCTTCACCCTAGAACTGGAACCCTCCCTCCTCTGGGACGAAACGTGGGGAGTCCAGTGAAACCTCATCGCCCATGAATGCCAACGCGGTTAGCAGCCAGGACCTAGCAGCGGGCACGACGGGCCGGGGTGAGGGATGTCACCCCCTCCCGCTCTCTGTTTCCTCCTGGGTAACTGTGAAGGTCCCCCCACCCTGCCAGCTCCCTCAGGTTCAAAGACAACAGCACCCACAACGCCGTAACTGGACTTGATTTCCCTACAGTCAGGGGACTCTGACCCTTGACTTCGAGGTGCAACTGTCCAAACTGCAAGTGTTCAGGGACACGTTACTTACAGGGTGGGCATGCACGACATGTCCGCGCCACCGCACTGAGCACGTGGCCGGGGGACGGGGGTGGGGTGGGAGTGAGGGGGAGCTTCCGCACGGCACGGGCTCAGCGCGGCCTCTGCGGAAACGTGGGGCGCTTGTTTAACAATCGAGCGCCTCTGCAACTCCTGTCACTAACCAGGGACACCGGTGCTCATCTGCGGGAGAGGCCACAAGACCTGCTCTGTCCTGGAACCCCTCGCCTCTCTAGTAGAGAGCTGGACGGGCACATGTGTGAACGCTCCTTGGCCTGCTCTTCTGCATGTGCAATGTGCCTTCCCCCCAGTCTGTGTAGGTCACCAGGGGAGGGGGGACACAGGGCAGAGGCAATGAATGCGACGGGTGTACAAGGACCCGCGTGACGCGGGCTCCCAGAGTTTCCGGGGCGTCTGGGTTCGCGCTGGGCCCAGCGCGGGATTGTTAAAAATGACACGAACGATGGGCCACGAGGCGCTGCGGGCCACGAGGGAGACCGTCGAGAGCAGCGTTTGGAACGCAAAGCCTAAGAGCCGGCGGGACCACAGAGGGGGGCTCGCGCCAGCACAGGGAAGGGCCAGGGACGGGCATTCGGACGGCCGCCCCGTCCCTCCGCCAGCCACGCGCCCGCACGGGGACAGAGAGGGAGCGCAGCGCCGCCAGGTCCCCTGCCCCGGCCGCCCCGGGGCCCACACTTCACACGCTCCCATGGCTTCTGTGATGGCAGCATCACAGAGGACACTTCGGGGACGATGACACACAAGGGGACTTCCATGCACTGAAACGCTGGAACTGTTATCAAAATCATCGCTTCCGCGTGCACGGGACGACGCAGCCCCGAGGGGCGGCCGCTCAGCTCTCCTGCCCGGAGGCCTCGGAGGCGGGAGCACGGCCAGGACGGCCGGGGCCCTGCGAGGGGCTGCGATGATCGGGGCCGGGGGTCGGGGGAGGACAAGGCAGCAGCCGCAGCCCCACGCCCGGGCCGAGCGCTCCCGCAGCGCGGCGGGGACTCACCGGCATGCACGTTCTCCTGGTGCCGCCGCAGGGCCTCCCTGCTCTTGAGCCTCTTCCCGCAGCTGTCGGCCTTGCACACGAACCTGGCTCTGCTCCGGCAGCCCTCCTGGTGCTGCTCACAACTGCAGGACAGCGAGGCCGGGGGACAAAGGCGGCAGGTGAGCCCATCCCCAGGGGGGTCTGACGTCACTCAGGCCCTCCTAACCCACGCTCCCGGGGAGAAGGTCAAGGTCATTGCATGTGCTCCCTGGGCAGGTAAGAAGCAAAGCCCTGGGATTCGGTACCCAGTCACGCAGAGGCCTGAGAGCACGCACACCCAAGTGACCTGCGGTCAAACACCAGCCGTCAGGACACACACCCTGAGGCCGGGCTAAGGGGGGGCTGCAGCCCGGGCACCGGAGGCCTTGGGACAGGTCCCTCGGGCACGTTGCACCGGGCACCGAAGAGCGCCAGGGAAGCACGAGAGGAGCAGGGCACGTGGGTGGTCTCTGTCCCGTTCTGTCCTCTGCCCCGTGACACTTCTAGCTGTCACTATTCAACGCTAAGACCCAGCTCAGCCAGAGCCTCTCGGGTGTAGAATGTGTTATATTAAAGTCAGCAAAATGCTGACTGGAATGCAGTTTTAAAATATGTTCCTTAAAAAACGTAGAGCTCGTGCTTGTTTTCTTTTTTTTTTAAGAGACTATAATCGGATTTCCAAATGTATAGTGTCTTGTTATTATAAAAGTTTAACATTCTTAAGGTTAAATTTTGAGTAGAAAATTTTCATCTCAAACTTTATAAGCCGAAGTGCATGTCCGAGGGCTGTCCGAAAAGTATCCAGCCACGTAGTATGAAAACTAGAGGCCCTTAGGACAGACCTCATTTATGTAACATCTGGCAACGGACTTACTGTGACATGCAGCCCATCGCAGAATGTCACGTTAATGAATAAACAACTAAACATTAAGTCTATGTTCAACATTTCATGCTCATACACAAAATGACACCATGTTAAACGTAAGAGTTTACAAATAGAGGTATGTACTTTCTCCTTTTTAATAGTTCGTGATCCTGTAAAGTGCTTAAATAACAGAATAATTCTAAATGCTGTTAATATAAATAGTTAAATAATAAGGGTCCACAGCAACGGGCGGGATCGTTTAATTCATTTTATGGCTGTCAGACCCCGTGCTCATTCCTCTTCACATGATTCCCCCAAAGTCACTGTGAGAGACACAGGGCTTCCCAAAACGTCCCTGTGCTCTATTCACCTTGACCTCGCTCCGTCTGTGAAACTTTCCTTTTACTGATTGCAGAGGGACTATCAAGAGCCGACGACTGAAACTGGACCTGTCACCCCCAAAGCGACCGGCTGAGTGATGCATCTCTGAATTCAGGTTTGTAAGCCAATGAGCTTGATATTCAATGGACAAAGGCTGATTAGCATAAGCAAAGTTTACTTGTTAAATTCACATCAGAATTCATCAAAAATCAACATAGTAAGAAAAGATGAGCTAATGATGCTGTAGAATGCTACAGTCCTCCCTCTGTCTCTGTCTCTGTCTCTGTCTCTCTGTCTCTCTGTCTCTGTCTCTCTGTCTCTCTCTCTCTCTCTCTCTCTCTCACACACACACACACACACACACACACGTTAGAAACCAAACAGAATGAACAAGGTGTTAGCCGGGATGCTGCCGACGGCCCTGAATGCACGCACTGTCTCTGCAGAGCCTGCTTCACTGGGAAGTCCTTCCCGCAGTGCCCGCACTTGAACTCCTCCTGCCCGGTGGGTGTCTGGTGGAAGGTCTGAAGGTGCTCGGCGAGGATGTCCCGGCTCCTGAAGCTGGACTCACACTGGGGACAGGCGTGGTCCTCGGCACAGCCCAGGGAACCTGCAGTTCACAAGGGCGCGGGTTTGTCAGAAAACAGTAAAAGCCACGAACTGCTCGGATTTCCCCTCATTTTAAAATCAAATTAATTGTGTTCAATGGTACCAGATCATTAATTCTTTTTATCTTAGTGAATGTTAATAGTGTTATCCATGCAGAATGATAGGAAGTGTTCCTAGAAGGAAGAACATTACTTTTCAGATCACTGCGCTGTGTTCTACCAAACCAGGACAAACGAATCAGGACTGACTTCACCCTCTAACGGAACTCTGTGTCAAAGAACTGTCCCAAACGTTGATTTGGGAAGCAAATGCTTTCCTGAAACGCGTCAGCTTGAGTTTCCTTTAGTTGCATGAAGAGGCAAGTCCAGCCAAGGAGGACTGTGTTTAATCATCAAGGGCACCGGCACAAATACGAGGTGCGACAATTAATTTCTTGAACTCATCCTGGACACAGTGCTGCCCACCTCACTGCTGACTATCACGACGGTCGCCTTCGAAGTCCTCCCCTCGGGAAGCCGTGCACCAACGCCAGCGCCCAGCCCACCTCTCAGAGCAGTTTTGGAGCTCTGTTTCTGGAGTGGCCGTCAGAGCTGCCAGCATGCCCAAAGCCTGACCGTTAAGCTCATGAACTACAGCTTGGTAGGGTGCCATTATCTTCCCAAGGTGATGACACCTCACCGAGTTGTCTGTGCGGCGCTGGTGGGGAGTTCGTGAACTTCCAAACTGCTCTGAGGGGCGGACTGGGCGCTGGCGTCGGTGCACGGCCTCCCAAGGGAAGGACTTCGGAGGTGACCGTGGTGACACTCAGCAGTGAGGGCTGCAGCACTGTGTCTAGAAAGAGTTCATGAAGTTAATGGTCTGACCTCGCATGTGAGAAGACTCAGGTCAGGACAGCAGACGTGGGGGGGCTCCTCTGCCTCGTTGATCCGCCCCCGGGACGTCACGCCTCTGCCCAAACTGCCCAGTGGGCCACTTCAAGTGCACGGGGTCCCTGATTACCCAGTGAGATTGGATGGAAACTGGAAAGTGCCCCACAGTGAGTACAGTAGGCAGAGGGACCTATGGCATCGGCAGTCCCACAGCCACCACGAGGTTCTCCTTCCCCACCCGGACGGCCCAGCACCCCTGCAGGCCTCTGTGACCGAGCAGAAAGAGTCCCAGAAGGCCCAGGTTCTCAGACGCTCGAACAAGAGCGAGGCCGCGAGCAGTCCTGCAGGGCGCTCCGCGCACCTCTGCGCCTGCCTGTCCCACGCAGCGAGGAGCTGGTGTCAGAGGAATGGTGACTCCCCGGGTCACAGGCTCATGACGGCAGATCCAGGACTAGAGTCCAGAAACCCCCGCTGCACCGGCGGGGGGGGGGGAAACCCCTGGTCACCCCACTGCACCGGTGGGGGCAGGGGAGCCTGCAGCTGCCTCTGTCCTTGGCAGTCACGCAGGGCACCTCTGTCCCCCATGCCCAGCACGCTCGTCCTGCCGGAAGGGAGGTGGGCACACAGCTGGACGCCCTCCAGGGGCACTGCTGACTAAACGAGCTTCACCTCGAGAAAATCCTGCGATGATGCAACTGTAAGTCCATCGCAGTCCAAGCCCTGTTTCTCGTGCCACCTCTGCGCCCCCGGGTGCCCGACGTGGCAGCGCCTTCCTGCCAGGAGCCGCCTGTCCCCCGGCACGGTTACCTCCTGCTTTCGGTGTCGCCGTCAGCAGCGGCTCCTCCTCCTCCGCCTCCATGTCGCTGTCCAGGTAGCCAATGAGCAGCTCCGTGTCTGTCTCTATGTCTTCAACTGCCAGGTAGAAAATGTTTTCTCCTTCCTTCGGCAAAATTTAAAGAAATACATGGCACGACAGGTACAACGCCATGACGCTACAGTAGGAAAATGCTTTGTTAACAAGAGTGTCACCTCCGCACCGGGCGGGAGCCATGAGGGAGCCAC
>PVJL010021768.1:0-10124 GCA_004026885.1 Lyroderma lyra | reverse complement strand
CCTAGGATCTCGAGAACCTGTTGAATCCATTGTCTACTGGTCAGTTTTTCACTATGTGACTATAGATAGGGTCATCCACATCTCCTCCCAACCCGCAAAGCTTTATTTCGCCAGAAGAGAGAGTAACTCCGTGGGACAGGTGCTTCACCATACTGGCAACTCTGTTTCTGAATGCTCTCCAGTTTGCCAATTGCTGAAGATCGAATACACGTACAATACACGCATAACTTCACTCGCCTAGATTTGGACATGCTATTTCAATCCCAAGAAGACTGGGTGGCTGAGTGCAGGATGGCCGGGACATGGGCAAGGGTGGAAGGTCGGAAACTGGAGAGACGGTTGCAGCCATTATCTCGGTGGAGGTAGAGAATGGAGAGAGGGAGAGGGGTCTGAGAGAAAAGGAGGTAAAATCACAGGACCTGGCCACTGTTGGCCTGCGGGAGAGGGTAGGGAGGAGGCAAGGATGACATCCATGCATAAGGGGGTGGCGAGAGGGGAGAGGAAGGAGACAGAGGGACAGAGAGGAGACTAAGGTGGGAAGAGGGGTCTGCGCTCCATAGAACTCCAACACTGACAGGGAGGGAAGTGGACGTAGAACGCCCAGGAAATCCGGAGTTGGTGAAAGCTGGAGAAACAAGACAGAGCGAAGCCAAGACAAATCAAACGCCCCAGGAGGGCCGAGTGCGGAAGGAATGGCTACGAGTAGCGAGACCCGGGTTAAGAACCCGGGATGATGACTGCGGTTTCAGCTTTGGGAGTGGGATTGGCAGCGGGTCTGGGATAGACAAGGAATCATCTTTGCAGCCCTCGCAGTGCTTGGTCCAGTGCCTGGCACAGACTAATGCCTCAATAAATGTCTGGTGAGAACCCAATGAATACGGGAAATTTAAATGAATGACTAAACGACGGGCTGCAGGCCACGGAAAGGGCCTTAGCGTAGCGGAGGCGTGGGAAAGGCGGAGCGGCAGGGGTGGCCAATCGGAGCCCGCGCCTCAGTTCCGGCCCCGCCCCTCATCCTGCCCCGGCTCTCGCCCCGCCCACCCAGCAGCCACCTACCTCCGGCGGGCCACTGGAGGCGTGCGCAGCCGCGGGTCTCCCGGAAGTGCGCCGGGAGCCGGCGCCGCGGGCTGAGGTGAGCGCGCGCGGCCTGGGCGGGCCCGGCCGCGGGTTGTCGGGGTCGGGCCGGGCGTCGCCCGCGTCCGCGCTGGGGTGGGCCGGGCCCCTGGGAGCGGCGGCGGGGTCTGTGGACGCGCGCTGGGCGCCTGGGAGCGCGCGCGGGAACGCGGTGAGCGCGGGGGAGGGGCGGCGGCGCTGTGAGCGGACTCTGGGGTCGTGGAGGCTCCTGTGCCCCGATCTGGCTCTCTGTCCCGGAGCCTGTGGGTCCCGCCGGACTCTGCAGCCACGTGTCTGGTCTGGGACCGAAATCAGGCCCCTGCGTCTCGTTTCCCCAAAGGCTGGTAATGAGCCTCGGGAAGAGGGAGCCCTCGTGGACTGATGCGCGGAGTCTCGCTCTCTAGCGTGCTGTGGGCATCGGGGGAGGAGGGCGGAGAGCACGTGAGAGGGCAGCACTGCCCAGCGCCTGGCGCGGCTTGAGTAGCCCTGGCCTCCAGGGTCCTAAAGGGCAGTAGCTCCCCCCGAGCGGACTGGGAGAGCCCCTGACTCGCCCCCACAGATTCCCAAACGTTGGCCGCTCTCCTCCCAAGCGCGGGCCTTAAGAGCTTCCTGGGTTCGAATTTAGCTGCTACTGGGAGCCTCAGAGGATCCTGATCTGTAAACTTTTAACACTTAACTTGCAAGATAATTGTGAGGATTAGAAATGATACGAACGGGGCCTACTATGGACCTGATACACTTGTTGAAAACGGTCAAGGCCGACTTAACTCCGGAGTGCTACTACAGTGGGAATTTGCAGTTACAGACTGAATAAAACAAGGACGAGTGGAGCTACATAGTCAAGGAGTTGGCTGGGGGTGGGGGGTGGGGGTGGGGGTCAGTGGATGGAAAATTACTAAAAGGAAACATCTGGTTTAAGAGGGTGACAGCAGGAGTTTTGCTGAAGGCAAACCAGGGTGAATAAGGAGTTTGATCAGATGATCAAGAGTAGTCAGCTACCCAGCGTGGGGGGTGTAGGATTTGATCAGATGTCAAAGGTAGAGGATTTTCCCTAAACTGGACCCATCAAAATTTCTGGATAAAACTGGACCCAGGGCCAGACCTGGTCAAAAGGAGGACTCAGGAGCTTGACTAAAGTCTGGTCGCGGAGAGAGCCTTTGTCAATAGTAGGTACTCCACAGAAGGTTACGTATATATGTATGTATAGCATGTATCCTAATCTAGATGTACATTTTAAAATTTTTTCTAATTTGTTACAGCTCTAATAAATATAACAACTATACATTTGGGATAACAATTTTTCTTTTCTAACAAGAACAAATTCTGATGACATTATTAGGATACAAACCCCTAAACCTTCTATAAAGTAGTTTCATTTTGAGTAAATGAGGCATTTTTCTTACCATTATGTGAGAGTATAATTAGTAAAATCAGATTTGAATATTTTATCAGAGCTACAGTTTATCTTAAATGTCATTTTCCCTAAATGTTTTCTAAACTGCTCTCTTAATTCAGGAACCAAGTAAGTTTGAATAAGTCTGCTGATCAGTCTTTTGTATACCTTTTATTTAAAACTCAGGAGCCAAATAGATTTAGTGAAGGATAAATGGATTTTTTTGTTTTTTTCTGTTACTGTTTTGTTTTTGTTTTGTTTTTTATTTTTTGGTGGTTCCCTGGCTGGGAATCAAACCCAGGCCGCAGCGTTGAGAGCGCCAAAGCCTAGCCACTACACCACCAGGGAACCCCTGCTTACTCATTTTTTAACACATAAATTTAAAGCTGTACAGTTCTTTCTATACAGTGCTTTAGCTGTTTTCTACAGACTTTAATATATTGTGTTTTCATTCATTTAATATGAAAATATATTTTAATATTCTTTGTGTTATTTAAGATTGTTGTTTAATAATTTCCACATATTAGGATTTTCTAGATATCTCATTGCTGTTGAATTCAAATTAATTTACACTGTGGTCAAAGACTATGTACTTTACGTTTCCAGTCTTTGATACTTAATTATGCATATTTTGTTACATATTCACTTGAAATGAATGTGTATTCTGCAGTTGTGATTAAATATCAATTAGATCAAGTGGGTTGGTAACGTTCAGATTTTTCTGTATCCTTAGAGTTTTTTTTTTTTTTTTTTTTTTGGATGTACTTGTTCTATTACTGAGGAAAAGATGTTAAAATCTCCAATTATGATTGAGAATTTGTTCCTTTAGACCTCATATTAGGTACGTACACATTTAGGGTTGTTTTTTGTTCTAGATGATTTAACCTGTTTATCATAATGAAACATCCCTGGTTTTCTCTTTGTCTTAAAGTCTCTTTGTCACATTCCTTGCCTGCCTGTTGTCCAATGCTTGGAAACAGTTGCTTTATATGTTTTCTCTGGTTTTGTAGTTGTGTACAGTGGGTAGACCAGTCTATGTTACCAGTGACACTCTTATGACCAGAAATATTAACAGAATTCCTGAAATACATAGTTATTGAGCACATAATATATGTCATCGTATCACACTGGCTGCTGCATGAATATATGAATGAGATATATTTAACGTCACTCTTGCCTTTTTTGTACCCTTAAGAAATTTTGCTCAGGTTTTTTTTGTTTGTTTGTTTTGTTTTGTTTTGTTGATTTTAAATGATTTTGAGACAAGATGAAATGCTTGGGTGAAGTGATAGGGAGGAGCACATTGCTTCTTACAACTCAAGGAAAAAGCAGCTCTTCAAGCTAGAGTGTTGTACTGACACTGATTGCGCCAGAAGCCCACATAGTAGGTTGTTTTTTTGGTTGTTGTGGTTAGTGTTCTGTAGAAGTGGTGACCTCTAGGTCCTTCAAAACATTTAAGGATTAACCCAATAATCCAATATCAGGATTACATGCAAGAAATCTACCTAGTACATAATTCTTTTAAAATATCTTATTATTAACTTTGCCATTAAATATCTCTCTGTTCACCATCTTAGTTTAAGCTATCTTCTAAATTTTGATACCATTTGCCAAAAAATAGTGATTAAATGGTTCAAGTCTATAGGGACGTTTTTGAGGTCGTCTAAAGCTTCTTTAAGTGTCATTCTAAAACTGCCTCAAGCCCAAGATGGAAAATTGCAGGTATGAGAGGTTTTTCATAAATTCCCAGCTTTCAACATGAAACTAACTCAAAAGAGGTCACTTAGAAATTGCATGGCAGTTTTTGGGGAAGAGTTTAATTTGTTCTCTTCAATCTTGTGTTTATTACGGAAGCATCTGATCATTTCAACACGAGCCCTTATTTCTAGGGCATTGATGTCTTTGTTCAGCTTTATTTCTTCACCTGCAGACATGTGGATGCAGATACCGAAGTGTTTGCAGAAGAGCTGTTCACCACAAACCTGTAGTGAAAGTGCTTCATGCAGTGCATTTCATTCCTCTCCTTGGTCTGGACATTTCAAGATCCGGGGGAATGTTGTAAATTAGATACCGTATCAGTGGTTTACTTTGTGGCTTCAAGTTTACAGTCGTTCAAAATAGTGTGTGCATTGATTTGCGAAGATCCGCATTGACTCCGAGGCTTCTTGGGTGGGGCATGTCACTTTGTTCTCTCTGAAAATGTGTCCCTTTCCTCTGTACAGCACTTGATCTCAGGCCCTCTCTTCTGTGCCTGTGAGAGGCTCTGAAGACTTGGTTGTCCCCAGAGACGACTCCATCCCATAAGCACTTCACCTGAAAGGACGCACCAGGCTGGAGGATGCCCATTGAGCTGGGGCTGGCCCTGGCCCTGGCAAAGGCCGAGGACACCCCGTGTTTCCCTCGAGGGGAGCCCTCCAGCCCAGAGACTGCACGCCAGCTCTTCAGGCAGTTTCGTTACCAGGTGACATCTGGGCCCCAGGAGACCCTGCAACAACTCCGGAAGCTCTGTTTCCAGTGGCTACAGCCGGAAGTGCACACCAAGGAGCAGATCCTGGAGCTGCTCATGCTGGAGCAGTTCCTGAGTATCCTGCCCGCGGAGATCCAGACGTGGGTGCGCAGACAGTGTCCGAGCAGTGGGCAGGAGGCAGCGGCCCTCGTGGAGAGCTTGAAGGGCGACCCACAGAGACTGTGGCAGTGGGTGAGCAAAGGGTGTCACCATCTTTGAGTGAAGCACAGACCTCTTCTGGGGGTTTCTCAGGTGTATTGTCTGTTTTCAGACACCAAAGATATGGCGTTTTCCACACTAATAACCCATTCTCCAATTCCCTGATACTGATTGGGTATCCTATAGTTCAGTTCAGTTCTGATACTGAGTATCGGGCTGGTTCAGACCCCACAGACAGAGGGTCAGTCTCATAAGATGGCCCCCATTTTGGATACCTGTCACAAGTCACAGGGGCCACCCAGACTTATGACCAACTGGCTATAGATTTGGAGCCTCAGATAATTTGCTGGAATGCCTCCTAGAACTCGGGAAAACACTTGACTTAATTTATCAGTTTATAATGAAGGATTTGCCTCGGGAATAACCAAATGGAGGAAATGGGGGTTGTACAGAGCTGCCATGCCCTTTTTGTGCTGCCCATTTCTGTGTGTTCACCAACTCAGAAGGTCTCCGAACCCCACAGTTTAGGGGTTTTATTGCTTAGTCATTGGCCACTGATGATGGAAAATTTCTGGTGCCCTACCCCACCCCCACTATCTCTCTGCTCACCTGATTGGTTCCTCTGGTGAGCAGCCTCCATCCTGAAGCTATCTAAGAGCCACCAAGAGTCACCTCATTAAAATAAACTGGGTATGCTTGGAAGGGGTTCGTGAATAACAAAAGTTGCTCCTATCACTCTGATCCTTCAGGAACTCCAGGGGTTTTAAGAGCTCTGTTGCCAGGAACCAGAGACAAAGACTGAATAACATTTCTTATTATATCACATCAGTGTGTCCCTGTACCTCGCAACACATTCTAGCCATTGAAGATGGGATTGAAGATAAAGTCTCCCAGCCTCGTCTGTCTTTAGAGTGTTTGAGAAGCCATTCAAAGGATGCCTGAGTTTTAGCTGGTGGACACTGTTTATAGAAACACCACGTTAGTGGCCTGGCTCAGAGGTCTCTGAGCCCTGGCTCAGGCCTCAGCTTTTGGCCTCTGAGGACGTTTCCCTCACTGGGTCCTGCTTTACTAGAAGTCAAAGCTGTTTTTCTCTTTCCTTACCCCAGGTCCCTAAGGACTGTCTTATGATCTGTTGTTATAGAAGGCTAGCTTCGTATCTTTCAGAAACCCTCACTGCATCTGGCAGTAATTCGTACTGTGCTGTCTCTAGATCAGCATCCAAGTTCTAGGACAGGACATCTTATCCGAGAAGGTGCGGTCTGCAAGCTGCCACGTTGGGGAAGTGGAGTCCTGTCTTGAAGGGCAGCTTCCAGAGCTGGGCCTTCAGCACTCACCTTCAGGGCCGCAGGAGCCACTGAGCCATGTCGTGAAGGAGGAGTCCGACACGGAACCAGAACTGGGGGGCACAGGTATTTCTGTGGGGTGTGGCACTCTCTTGGGGACTGTGTTTAGTAGGCCTAAGAGTGACTTGTAAATGATAATGCTACCCAGATTAGGGTGGCTCTAGAAACTTCAGAACCAGGGTAGACCTACACGAATCTCCCTGTAATTTAAACCACTGTATGACTGGGCCAGACCTTTTGGACTTTGGTTCTGAGGAAGGGTGGGGGAGAAAACATGGGTGAGACTGTGGGGAAGGTTGGAGGGAGTTAGGGAGGTGAAAGCTTGTCTTGAAATTGTGGATGGCGAAACAGGTGTGAGTCCTGATTTGTGAAGGTTTTCATTATTCCTACCTTTGGGGGGCTGGCTGAGGGGGACGCCTGGTACTTCAGACTTCTGCATCTCATTTCAGCAGTGGCTGCTGCCCAGCTGCCTACACAGCCTGAGGGGAGGCTCCTCAGAGACCAGCACTTCGGAGCCTCTCTTCCCCAGACAGCACCCCAGGTGAGCTGAGTCACCCTGCCTCTACCCGCTCTGACACCCCCTGAGGCTGGCTGACAGGGGAAGACCTCTCCGAAGTGGAGTTGACAGGGAGGCCTCACCAGGGGTGACAAGGAGAATATCTGTGGATTGAAACCCGAGTTTCAGTATTGTTCTTAAGGGAGGAGTCTCCTAATTGTCACATTGAGCAGTGAAATGTGGGCCCTGGGAGGAGTTGCTGTGAGGAGGCAATCTTGTCTCCCCTCTTTTGTTCATTACCTTTGGGTTATGCTATGAAAAGACTGTTTCATTTCCTAGTCTAGGCCTCTCACTGGGAGTCAGTTTGAGATTTTGAAAGCTTGTATCTACTGTGGGAGAGTTAGTCTCCCTGCCCCTCTGTCCTGCCTGCCGACTTAATGGAGGTGGAATTGATAAACACTAAACCGCACATATTTAAAGTACCATGTGCATAAGTTCTTTGACACATGTGCAGACATGACACCACAACCACAGTCAAGATCAACATATATCACTCCAAGAGGTCTCCTCTCCCTCCGTCCTGCCTCTCTACACTCCCCTTATCCCGAGGCAACTACTGACCTGCGTTCTGTTTCCATTCATTAGTTTCAGTTTCCTAGGATTTTATACAAAATGGAATGATGCCCTATGTACTCTTATCTCATTTCTGTATATAATGTATCTTCCTTGCTTTTAGTATTTTCTCACTGGCTGTAAACAATGTAGCTATGATGTGCCTTGGAGTAATTTTCTCCTTGTTTCTTATGCTGGGGTTCATTGAACATCTTAGACCTGTGGGTTTATAGTTTTCATCATATTTGGACAGGTTTTGGCTGTTATTTATTTGTTCTTTTCTGTCTCCTTCTCCTCCTCTTTGAGGACTCTGAATAATACACATATGGGATATGTAGAATGATAATTTGTATTCATATTATTGTATCTCTTCAAGTTGTCCCACAGCTTACTGATGCTCTTTTCTCTCTCTCTCTCTCTCTCTCTCTCTCTCTCTCTCTCTCTTTGATTCATTATGGATCGTTTCTTTTATGTCTTCAATTTATCTTTTCTTCTGCAGTGTCTAATCTGCTCTTTATCTCATCTAGTGTATTTTTCACCTCATATGTATTTTTATCTTTAGAAGTTGGAATGGAGCTTCATTATATGTTTCATGTCTGTATGTAATGTGTTCAGTCTTTCCTTCAGCTTCTTGAACATGTGGAGTATGGTTATAATGTCTGTATTAATGTCCTCATCTATAATTGATTGGTTTTGGCATTCATTTGGGTTTCATTCTGAGTTGTGTTTTCCTGCTTCTTTGTATGTCTGGTAATTTTTGATTGCATGTCAGACATTGTGAGTTTCACCTTGCTGGAGGCTGGATATTTTTGCATTCCTCTAAATGTTTTTGAGCTCTGCTCTGGGATGCAGTTAAGTTACTTGGACACCTTTGTCATATGGCACCTGAGAAGCTATTAGTCCAGGGCTAATTTTGCTCCAACACAGAGGTGATACCCTTCTGAGTCCTCCGCCTGATATTTCTAGATGTACAAGGTCGACCACTCTGGCTTCTGGAAATAAGTATTTGCAACACTGTGCCACCTCAGGGGACTGTTCCCTCTACTTCTTGTGGGTGGCTCTTTCTTGGACTTGTGTGGGGCTACTCTGCAGATCTCTGGAGCTCTTTCAGTGCAGCGCCTCAACTTTGGGCTTCTGCCCTGCTAACTGAAGTCCTCTCGGCTTCCCAGACTCAGAGCTCTTTCTGCTCAACTCCGGGGCTACGTGGATCTGCCTGGGACCCCCCCTACCTGAGCTGTGAATGCTCTCTCCAGGCAGTAAGTTTGGACAACTGCGGCGTCCCCTTCATTTGTCTCCCTTCTTTTAGGGACCTGTGCTCTGGCTGACACGTAACATCTGCAAACCATTGCTGCTTATATTTTGTTCCCTTTTTAAGCGGTTTCAGGCAGGAAGGTACGTCCAGTCCCTGTTATTCCGTCTTGTCTGTACACAGGCGTCTCTCTGACAGGTTGTCTTTGTTATGTAGTTAACAACTCTGAAAGGTTGCATTGGATAGAGAAAATGATTTTCAGGAACCTATACACCTAATGAAAACATTGTTTCATACCTTTGCAGAATGGACATGCCTTGTAAGGTAATTTTAAAGTACAGGTGAAGGTAGGGAAGCCAGTAGGTGGGGCTTAATGGTGTGCGCATGACCAGGTCTGAGCTTCTGCTTTCCCAGCCCAAAGATTTAGGAACCAGAACACCCACTTTGTAGTTTACCGTAGGAAGAGGGATGGGGTGAGGCAGAGGAAGGGTATAGCTTTTTAGTGACTCAGGTGTGCCTTCCTGCTTTCTAGGTACCCAGAAACCAAATTGTTAGGTAGTAGGTGCTTTGGTGGAAAAGATTGGGTATTTTTTCAAATATTTCAAGCAGACTTGGAGGTTTATTGTTGATATTCCTGTGAAATAGGAATATACAATTTATTAACATATTTTAACTAGTGGAGTTAAACGTTATCTCTACATGACATACTGACATTGACTATGACCTGTTCTGAGTAGGTTAAAGTTAAAAAATTCAAAACACTTACCAGCAGCACCGTGTGTGTGTGTGCGTGTGTGTGTGTGTGCGTGTGTGTGTGTAAAATTGCCTATAATTAGCAAATAACCGATTGATTAACAGCCACTCAACCCAAACAAACAAAAATCATCCCTACCCAGTCCCATTATCCTTCCCCAAAGCTAAGAACAGTTATTTGTGTGAGAAGGACATTGATACTTAGTAGAAGCCTTTGTAAGTGAAGGGGATGCATTTACTCCCATTCCCATGTTTACAAACTTCAGGAATGGAACCCAGTACAAAGAACGCTTTGTGCAGGTCAGTTGTGGTAATGCCACATAAACCCACACGATGGTGATGTTTCCACACAAGACCGAGATTATTTCCCCATCAACTCTCATACTTAGCCCTTCAGAGTAGTAGTCAGATGTTTCCTCCTCTTACAAGAATGAGAGAAGGGAGGTGGCTGCAGTTGGTGGCTTGCCTCTTACCTGAGGGGTTCTATTCCAGCCTCCCCA
>PVJL010021767.1:0-10148 GCA_004026885.1 Lyroderma lyra | reverse complement strand
TTTTTTTGGTTAGTTGCCTGAGCAGGGATCAAACCCAGGCCATGGCAGTGAGAGCTCTGAATCCTAGCCACTACACCACCAGGGATCTCCACACCCTGACTTGTACATTTTAATAGATAAGTGGCATTTAGACAAAAACATGTGATTGAAGATGCTCCATGATGGTCTCTGGTCCTGTGTCTCAAACTGGGTCTCTCTGTGTATCTTAGAGAAATTGTGTGTCACACAATGAGAACAAACTGTGATTAAAAATAACCTTAGTCATGGAACATTTACAACCAAATTTTTTGTCCCTTAGACCACATCATGCAGGAACTTGTATCAGCAATACAAACATTTGGCACCTTGGACTTTAGTTCTGGCAGAAGCAAATGCAAACCCATGTTAGAATATGAAGAAATTCTGGTTGGGACAAATTTTTTCTTCTCAGTGGTAGATCTGTCCTGAAATAACCAAGGTGTCACCAAGTAGATGGCAAGTAATCTCACAGAATAGATCAATGCTGACAGATAAGGAAATATGTGTTCCTATCAGCTTGGGCACTTGTTGGGAAGATACATTATCTGTGTAAGTGTAAGGCAGCCCTGGACAGCCAATAGAGTCAGAGCTTAAGAAAGATCTAATTTGAACACAATAAGCCCAAAACTCACAAGAACAAAGTTGATTCATCACTTAAGATCACCGAACTATAATTTCCCTGGACCATCTGATTCTGCAGCATCTTTCCTAGCATTGTGTCCTAATTCATATTAAAAAGTAGAGTATTTTATTGGACTCCACAGTGCTAATTACATTATAGTTCTAAAGTATCAAAAATTAGCTGCATTCCTTAGGAATTGTAACATTAAATGTCAGGCAGATATAGAAGAAAAATCTAAGAATGTGGCATAGAGGCCAGATAGAGGTAGGAGAAAAATGAAAGTGAAATTATTATTTTTATTTTACATGACTGGATACTTTCTGGAGAGCCCTGATGTACACAAGGCATGTGACATCACTATCAGATTTACCTGCATTTAACAAAAGAACAAGTTCTTTTCTTTTGTGGGAGTGTGTAGTTCCCTGGCTGGGAATCGAACCCAGACCACAGCATTGACAGCGCTGAAGCCTAACCAATATACCACCAGGAAATGCCCAGAACAAATTCTAATACAACCATAGAAAGTTCTGGTTGTTTACATGTTTTGGCAACTGTGAACAGTGCTGCAATCAATATTGGGGTACATAAGTCTTTGCCAACTGAGGTTTTCAAGTTTTTTGGTAGATCTCCAGAATGGGGATTTCCAATTTTCTGAAGAACTCCCACACCGTCTTCCTCGGTGGTTGTAGCAGTTGGCACTCCTACCAGCAGTGTGCGAGAGTTCTTTTTTCTCCACATATACACAATGGAGTTACTCAGCTATAAGAAAAGATGAAATACTGCCATTTGCAACAAAATGGATGGACCTGGAGATCATCATACTAAGTGAAATAAGCCAGACTGAAAAAAAAAAAACTGTATGAGTTGACTTATATGGAATATAAAACTAAAACCAACAAGGAAAAAACAAGCAAACAAATAAAAAACACACAGACACAATCAATAAATCAATGTTTATTTGGGAACAAGTGGGAAGAGGATGAAAGAAGGGGGGATGGGAGAGAAGGAAAGGGGAGCTAAATATATGGTGATGGAAAGAGAACTCACACTGGATGATAAATTTATTATACAACAAGTTGATGATGCACTGTAGAATTGTACACCTGGAATTTATGTAATTCTTGCCAACGAATGTCATCCCAATAAGTCTAACAATAAACAAAAAAAAAGAAAGTGGGATTGTACTCAAGAGCACATTACTGGTTAGGGTAAACTTATTTAATTGTCCCTGTGCTCCTCTCCTCTGGACCCCACTGGTTTCCTGAACCAACTTCAGGGCTCCTGTACTTTTACTTGCTAAACTCTGAGGGTAGCTGGACAGGAGTGAGAGGTGGATGTTCTCTTTTTCATGGATGGATAATCATCGAGTATGTAGGTGAATATATACCTAGGAAAGGGACCCCAGGCTACAGATATTGTAAGAATGGACTCAGTGTATACTTTTATGTTGGTGACCTCACATCTGGTTCCCTCTGGCTTCCTCACCTTCAATGAGACCAAAAGTACTGAAGTGTTGAGAAGATGGTTTTTCTATCACTGGGACTTGAGGATTCTGAGATGTTAGAGAAAGAATCATGGAGCTGATGGAAAGCCTATAGGTTTTCAACATTAACAAGGGGCAATTTACACAATATCTCTCTACCTAGACAGTAATAAAAACGTCTTAAAGAAGGTGATATACAGTAACTTGTGAAATAAATTCAGAGTGCCCAAAATCAATAAGAATGTTGTTACTTAAGATTATTTATTTATTAAAAAATCATTGCATTCCTAAACTCATAAAAGTTACCACGATTGTCACGCATATGCGGAATATAAAACTGTAAGCAGCAATGAAAAAAGAAATGAACAAACAAACAAATAACCCATGGACACCATCAGTAGTTTAATGTTTATTTGGGGACAAGTGGGTTAGGGAGGGGAGAAAGGGGAGGGGGTGGGAGAGGAGGGAGGGGAAGCTAAATATGTGGTGATGGAAAGAGAAGTCACATTAGGTGGCAAACTTATTTTACAAGTTGACAATGCACTGTAGAATTATATGCCTGAAACCTATGTAATTCTTGCTAACAGATGTCACCCCCAAAAGTCTAACAATAAAAATGAATTATTAAAAAAAAGAAAAGAAAAGAAAGTCATCACAGTACCTGGTCCTTGGCAGTATATGCATATTAATATAATAACAGTGAATTATAAAAAGCATAGACACTTCCGTGTTTCCAGAACTTTTAGAAAACCGTTAGTATTGTGTAACAGTCAGGGGAGGTTTACAGAGCATGGAGATAAATCCTTGACAAGAGAACAGCCCTTAGGCAACACCTACAGTGGGACATGAATGGAGTGGGTCCTTACCGCCCTCTGATGGTCCTGAGTGCACCTTTTGTCCCAAAGCCCCCGTAGACTCTTTCCCTTCTCAGTTATCAAACAGCAGTGAAGGAATCCCTCGAGCGTAAATTCTGTGTACCCTCCTGTTCAAAAGATGTTTCCTCCTAGCCTACTTACATCAACTGACCTCTCTATTTAATCGCTTTGAAATTATAATGTCTGAAACTGTTACATGTCTGCTCTGCAGTTGTATTTTAGATGACAACTTGTCTTATAGTGTCATAGGTCTACGGAGGCAAAAATTTTACCCCGGGGTGTGTCTACCTAAATTATGACCCATACCTGATTTAGAAAATATATTTGGGACTTTTGATACTTTTATTCCGATACATTTTAGATTTGTTTTAATGCTTAAATGAGTTAGCATTTTGGAAGATTTGAAGATGTGCCAATTATAATTGTCCTATAGGATGGATATGAATATATTGAGGACTGAGTGTGAACTGTGGCAGTCTGAATAATGCATGAATCTTGTAAATATTATCTGGGAAAAGGGACTTTGCAGTATTAGGTTCCTCTAGAAATGTGAAGATAAAGTTATTTTGCTGGTTAAGCTGAACTCCTGCTAATGTAACCACGAATGTTCATGCAGTAGAGAGGCAGAGAAATATTAAACTCTAGGAATGATGTAAGGTAATTTCCTGTAGAGATGGAGGAAGTAAAAGAGCACCCGCCAAGATGCAAAAATCCAACTTGAGAATTAGGAAAAGATAAAACACACACACACACACACACACACACACACACACACACACACACACACTCATATCTGAGTTTGTTCAGGCTGATATAATAAAATAGCACAGTTCAGGTAGTTTATAATCAAAAAGAAATTCATGTCACACAGGTTTGGAAATTACATACAAAGACCAAGGCTGCAGCATGGTAACCATTGGTGAAGTCCCACTTCTGGTTCTGGTTCATATCTGGTGCCTTACTGCTGTGTCCTCTCATGGTGAAAGGGACAAACAACCCCTCTGGGGCTTTATTAGAAGTGCACTAATTTTCCTTATAAAGGCCCCATCTTCATGATTTAGCACTTCCTAAAGACCCCAGATCCTAACACAGTCCACCTTGGGGATTAGGATTTCAGCATAACAATTTGAGGGAAGACACACATTTACTCACTGCCCTTCTGAGACATGTGTGGTCCTGTCAAAATTTTAATATTACCCAGTGCAACTGATTTCATGCTTTCATTTCCAGATTGTAAGGGAAAAATGTGTATAGAATTAAATCCTGTGTGTATTAATTTGACTCAGTTGTAATAGCAAAGTTACACAGGCTGGATATGTATCTCACATAATCAAGAATCTTCCCATGCTACTACCTGGTGTGGGAGGACAACAGTACTTCCCAGAAACAGGGGTACTTGCAGGGCTGTGGTCTGAGAGCAGGAGCCTCTTCAGGGACTCACCGACACAGGAGAGAACTGAGGGAACAGGGTGCTAATGTAGACTGCACTTGATTGAATCTAGCAAACATGTCATCCATGATATTGGTATAAATTGTCATGTTTGTTTTCAGAATGTCATGTGTGTGGACCTGGACACAGACTGGGAAGTAAAATTCACCCTTAATTTTCATATACTCCCTTGCCTCCAAGCACAATTGCATTTTTCAAAATTAGGGGGAAATGAGAACAGTTGCTACGGAGATTCTTCAGTCCAATCCCAGAATCTGCATGGAACCAAGTGTTTCCAGATGATTTCTGCTCTAACACAGTTCATTCAGAGAACAAGGAGAATCCAGAAGTGCCCCCTGCAAAGACAATGACAGATTACATGGTCTTTTCAGGATAATCTTTTTCTGCATCCTCCTTGCAAGGCATTTGGGCACTGGAAACTTTCCCTGAGTTACTGGTGTCCCCAAAAGAGAGTAACTCCTTATTGTAGGTTCCTGACTTGTGTGAGTAAGTCAGAAGACTCTTTGTTCATGTAATTTATTAAGCCCCATACGAATGCCTTCTTCCTCAGGATGTCTGACACTCCCAGGGTATGTCTTGCCCAGTAATACATGGCAATTTTCTCAGATCTCAGACTTGATGTGGGCTGTGTTTTTGGATACCCTGGAACTTCTGTGCATAGTTTATACTACCACTGTTAGGGATGATCTCACCTACTTACTCAAGCTCTTGTTCTGGGGTCTTTTGTACCCAGCATATGTCATAGTTGGTAAAAATGTATCCAGAGGCCTTTCAGGACACATTCACTGAAGTTTTCGGCTTCCTCACATCTGCCCCTGACTGCACCAGCTGAACCTGGGAGTGGACCCCTTAGAGAAGTGACAGGAGTGAGTGTAACCCTCCTTGACTGGCCTTTGTCTCCTCATCAGCTAAGAGACGGTGGGGGTCCCTTACTTGTAGCCACTGCCACCAAAATGAGGCCTTTACAGCTCTAATCCAATGTGAGGACTGTGCTTTCAGGAATTATGTAGGGGAGGATGTAGATGTGGAGTAATATTCTTAGGACAAAGACTTTGTCATATGTAACCTAGTTCCTCAGGTTATTTGCATATTCAGGAGGCACAGTATTTCATAAATAAAGATTTGCAACCCCTAACAGAAATGGATGACACAGGGCTCAGTAGGATGCTAAGGATACGGATTCTAGTTTTTGTTGCAGAATATGTGTCTCCTTCCCTTTACCTGAACTCTGAGAAAACAGAGCTGCCCCCACTGATAATAGAGCCCTGATAGCACATGCTCTTCATTATGAAAATCTCTTTTGAATGACATAAAAATTAGCTAAGCCTGTTCTAAGCTGAATAATAAATGTCTCTATACTCAGGTGTGTCTTCTAAATGCTGCACCTAGTGAATTAATAAACCATCAAAGCCCTCCAGAACCATTATAATGCAAATATCTAGAATTACTCACTTTGTGCATGGCTCTTACTGCATTATTGAGTTTTGGAAAGGTTTCTAATAGAATCTGATTTATATTTGCCTCAGCAGTTCCTATCTATCCATCATTTTGGATTGTTTTTATCAAAAGAGGAAGCCCTAGGCTTACAGAGGAAACCCCTCTTCTACTCACTTTACACCTGCTCCTGGGGCTGCGGTTTTACTGCATAAGTCTTGAGCACCCCCTGCAGCTCAGCCCAAACCTTGGAAGGGAGGGTCCTCTCTGCAGTCAGCTGATATGCCCTCTCAATATTTCTAATCCAGTATTAAATGGTCATGTCCTGACTTCACACTGCATTCTCAGGGTCACTGCAACTGGCAGAAGCTGGGAAAATAGTGTATTGACCTCTCTAAACTCAAGTGATGCTGTAGGTTATCCCCAAATAAGGGCTTTATAAAACCAAGAAGGACCCCCTACCTGAGGCTGCCAGATACACTGACACAGTTGACAGTTCATGAAAACCATCAGCTCTCAAGGGTTTTAAGTGTGGCTTATCTCCTTTAGGTTTCTCTAGTTAAAGGTGACATCTCAGAATCTGTGTGTGGCTTTCTGCCCATTCTACCTGGGCTATTCAATAAATTACACACATGTACACACACACACACACACACACACACACACACACACACACACACACGAGATGATATTTGCAGCAACAGGCAAAAATTTGTGTTTCTTTCCAGTACCTAGCACATAAGCAATGTCTCTTCAGTGACCTAAACTCGGTCTGAGGCTTTGAGAAAAATATCAAAGGCAAACACAATTCAAAAGTGAAGCCAAACTGCCTGCATGTTGGGTTTACTGTTCTTCCAGCACTTGGAACCTGCAGATGCCATGATAAGAATCACCCATACTTGTTTGGCGAGGGTCAAACCCAGGAGACACACACATGCAGTCAGAGTTGCTGACACTGACTCCAAAACATGTGGGAGAGTCACACTAGACATACTGCCTGCTGAAATAATTGTCAGAGTACACAGCCATGATACAAAAAATGCAAGGCCATGGAGGTCCCTGCATGTGATGTTTCCCCAGTAGTGGAATCAGATGCTCATGCAGAAACAGGGGCCTAAGAAAGGAAGTCTGAGGGATCAGAGACTCTCTGGACCAATGATTTGACTGTGTTTCACTGTGCCCACTAGTGGTCCTGAGCAGGCCTGCATGTGTCCTCAGCACCCACTGCTGTCATGAGTGCCCCATGGTACCCTGATTGCCCCACTAGTGGTCCTGAGCATGCCTGCATGTGTCCTCATCTTGCACTGCTGTCTTGAGTGCCCCATGGTATCTTGATTGCTTCCTGAATTACAGCCTTTCTGACTCTCTGCAGGAAGGTGTAGATCTAATTTTACACTGACAGTTCTTCTTTTTGTTTCTCTCAATAATTGGTCATGTCCTTAGCTTTTATACTGTCCTTTTGTAGATAGGCAATGCTTTTTTTTAAATTCATTTTTATTGTTAGACTTATTGGGGTGACATCTGTTAGCAAGGATTACATAGGTTTCAGGCATACAATTCTACAGTGCATTGTCAACTTTTTGTATAATAAGTTCACCACCTAATGTGGCAATGCTTTTTGAGTCATCTCTTTGAATGGTGAATCTGCCATTCACAGATGCAGCTAAGAAGGTTTACCAAAATCCCAACCCTAAGTGTCTGGCCACATTAGATCAGGGTCTCCAACCCTCAAGCCAATGGACAACTACTGGTCAATGGCCTGTTAGAAACTGGGCCACACAACAGAAGGTGAGCAGCAGGTGAGTAAGTAAAGCTTCATCTGTATGTGCAACCACTCCCCAGTATAAGCATTACCATATGAGCTCCATCTCTTTTCAGATCAGCACCAGCAGTAAAAATCTCATAGGAGCATGCACCGTATTGTGAATTGTGTAGGAGATTATTCTAGGTTGCATGCTCCTTATGAGAATCACATGCCTGAAGATCTGCAATTGTGCTGAGGTGGTGATGGTAGCACTGGGGAATGGCTGCAAATACAGATTAACTTTACCAGAGGTGTTCGACTGCACAGAGACCATAATAAATCAATTGCTTGAAGACTCATATCAAAACCCTATCAGTGAGTGGCAAGAGACAATTGAGCTGCATCTAGTGGCAGGCTTTATAGTGTCAAGTAAATTGATGTACTTCAATTGTGCAGCTGCTTCTGGTAGCAGGCATTAAGTCAGAATCTGACACTTATTTTAGTCTGCACGTGGCCCACTCATTATTTTTTTCACCACTTCTGTCCACACCTTTTTTCCACCCTGCACAGTTGTCTCAGTCACAGTTTTGTCAAGCTCACTAGTTAACCCTAGCCAAAATAAGTAAAAAAAAATGAACATCACTAAAGAAATTTGAAAAGGGAAAAGGACTCAATTATAAGAGAGCAAAAGATACAAAGACTGCCAATAAAAAGCTGCATTTATTTTATTTTATTTTTTTAATTCATTGTTATTGTTAGACTTATTGGGGTGACATCTGTTAGCAAGTATTACATAGGTTTCAGGCATACAATTCTACAGTGCATTGTCAACTTAACTTAAAATAAGTTCACCACCTAATGTGACTTTTCTTTTCTTTTATATTTAGCTCCCCCCATTCTCTCCCATCCCCTCCCCTTTCTCTCCTCCCTGACCCACTTGTCCCCACATAAACACTAAACTATTGATTGTGTACATGGGGTATTTGTTCATTTCTTTTTTCTTTGCTTTCAGTTTTATATTCCACATATGAGTGAAGTCATACAGTTCTTTGTTTTTTTCTGTCTGTCTTATTTCACTATGCATGATGATCTCCAGGTCCATCCATTTTGTTGCAAATGACAATATTTCATCTTTTCTTATAGCTGAGTAATATTCCATTGTGTATATGTACCACAGCTTCTTTATCCAGAATCTCCCTAAAGACAAAATCTCTGGACCAACAAGTTTTACCAAGCATTCAAAGAAGAATTAACACCTGTTCTCCTCAGACTCTTCCAAAAAATTGAAGAGGACACAATACTTCCTAACTCATTCCATGAGGCCAACATTATCCTAATACCAAAGCCTGGTGAAGACAACACAAAAAAAGAAAACTATAGACCAATATCTCTGATGATCACAGATGCCAATATCCTGAACAAATTGTTAGCAAACAGAATACAACAATGCATCAAAAAGATCATACATCATGATCAAGTGGGGTTCATCCCAGGAGCACAAGGATGGTTCTGCATTTAAAATAAATATCAAAAGGGGTTCCCCGGTGGTGCAGTGGCTAGGCTTTGGCAGTCTCAATGCCATGGCCTGGGTTCAATTCCCATCCAGGCGACCACCAACAAAGAAAGAAAGAAAGAAAGAAAGAAAGAAAGAAAGAAAGAAAGAAAGAAAGAAAGAAAGAAAATTTCAATAGTATTAGTTAATGAGTTCATTGCAATAGGTGATCCAAATTCTCCAATCCTGTTTTGGAAAATATCTGGCAACTGGCTATCGAATGAATCTATAATCCTTCAAAACTTCTTTGTTCCATGGAGACCAAGCACCCTGCATTAATAGAAAAGCTTTGGGAGTTAAAAAAATTGTGAACATACAGAACAGATGCAATTATTGAAGGTCACCACTTTATCAATTATGTCTGCATTGAAAACATTATTTTTAGTTGCTAACCTCATTGCTACAGCTAAGAAGCCCTTTACTATTGGTAAACAAATCATCCTGCCTGCTGCTCATGAACTTTTAGAAGAGTCTGCAGTTCAAAAAGTGGCAGGTCATCCTTTTCAGCTAGCACCATGTTAGTTAAATTGATGACATAGCAAAAGATATTAAGGCATAATGGTTATGATTAATGAGTCACTGTGGTACACAATCCAGATTCGCAAGTGTACTGATGTTGACAACAAAGCAACATGCTAGTTTTTGGACAATATATTGTTCAGGAGAAGGTACATAAGAATATATTATGTGCACTTTTGTTGCCTACCAACACCACAGCTGTAGAACTATTCACATCTTTGAATAATGACACATCAGGAAAATGAATTGGTTATTGTGTGTTGATATATGCCAAACCAAGTGACTTCCATGATGGGATGGCTTTCTGGTTTCACTACTGAGGTCAAAGAAATTGCTTAAGAATGTGAGTCTATAAAACTGAAAGCAAAGAAGAAAAGAAATGAACAAACAAACAACCCATGGACACAATCAATAGTTTAATGTTTATTTGGGGACGAGTGGGTTAGGGAGG
>PVJL010021766.1:0-10149 GCA_004026885.1 Lyroderma lyra | reverse complement strand
GGAGGGGGTGTGGGCGTGGGGATGGGCGGGGTGGGAGGGGGCGCGGTTGCTCCATCCGGGCGCTCACAGCGGTGGGAGGGGGCCCGAGATTCCGCCCCACCCCCGTGTCACACGTTTACCGTTTACGGATAGGACCTGTCACCTTCCCACCTGACGTACTAGCTTTCCATTCTGTTTTGCTGTATTTGTGTCGTCTGTTTCCTGGGGGATTTCACTATCCACATTGATAAATATCCTTGTAATTATAATGTCTCCTTCCTGTTTCAAATTTTATTTGAAGAACGATGTCTATTAACACAGGTTCTGTATAAATCGGTGATAGGCAGTAATTACAGGTTCAAGATAAAGGAAAGGAGGAAAGGAATAGGCTTTTCTTCTGGAAGGACTTTGGAAATGGTGCATTTTAACAACATGTGAAGTCATCTACCAAACCCCGGGGCGCGCTAATTGGAACCCAAGCACAGCAGTTCCGTGTTAGGGCCATGGGAAGGCCCGCGAAGCTGTGCTTCAAAGGCGGTGTTCATTGGCGGTGGGGAAGCTGTCATTGTACTCAGACTGAGTGACTCAGAGTTGGACAGTTTCTGGAAGCTGCCACTCTCCTCTGGGTCCGAGTCCCCCGGGGGGTGGGGGGGTGGGGGGGGCGGGCTGATTTCGCTCCCACCCCTCTGATGGGGCTGGGCCACCTGACTTGATTTGGCCAATAGACGGGGGTGAAAGTCAAAGCCTGCGCGTTAAGAGGAAAAGAACGTTTCAGAAATACAGAAAGGTTCTGCTGGGTCTCCCATCTTTCCCCGGGAGAACTGGATGACCAGACGTGTGTCCCTTCACCCTGGCCCCCAAGGACAAGACCCCAGGACAAGGTTTCCAGCTCCGCTGCCTGGCGCAGAGCCGCACACCCCGATCGGCAGCAGTGACAAGCACTGTGAGTGAGAAACAGGATCTGCTTTTGTGAGCTCCTGAGGTTTTGCAGTTGGCTTCTACGACATGATCTCATTCAGTGCTGATTAGCACAGCCTACGGGCTGCCTTAAGTTCTACAAAACAGGGGCACTTAGAAGTCCGCATGGAACACCCTAGGAGCTCGGAAGCCCCTGGAGTTCGTTGTCGAAATGAATGCTCTAACCTGAGGTCGTTGGTACACAGGGGCTCAAAAACAGGAGGGTGTTTGTACAGATGTCACCTGTGACACCTTAGGATCAGGGCCCACCACCCCTCTACTCAGGTGAAAGTGCAGGTTTTATTCTTAAAACAGGGCAAGAGGGGTGTCCACCAAAGTGGTCTTCTCACGCTTTAGTGATGGATTAATTGCTCCTTCTGAGAAAGAGACAATATCAGAATAAAGTTTATGTCATTCGGTCTTCAGAGTCCAAAAGTTATCTCCTTGTAAGACGCGAGACGCTCCACAACCCCAAACCCATGCAAATGAGGACCGAAAAGAGAAAAGCCTGGAAGGTACTTTCTGTTTAACGAGGAGGAAGATGTCAGATGACTCAGGTGTGGGCAGGCAGCCTTTTGGCCACTGGGGCTCATGACCTGGGCCCAGGGCCCCGAGGGGGTACCGAAGATGTCTCAGAGACACCTCTTGGGGCATCTCTTTGGTGAGGTGCAGAAGACTGTGCGTGTGTCAGTGGAGGAGGGGGTGCCCACCCCTCAGGGTGGGGGGCTTCCTGGTCACTGTTTCTCAGCGAAGCAGAGCCAGAACCTCAGGGAAAGGCAGCGGGTTTTCTAGACAGCTCTGTGGCCACCCAGACCCAGGCCGTGGCCAATCGGCAGGCCCCCTGCAGTCCTCAGCCTTGAGTTGCCGGCGGAAGGGGGTGGGGAAGTCGGTGTTCAGGGCTTGGTCGGTGGTTGGGGTCCCGTCCCAACGCTGACGGACAGGGCAGCGCGTCTCGAATTAGAAGCCCGCCCAGCGGAGCAACTGCGCGCTCAGGTTTTTCTGAGACGGGCTCTCTGTCTCTGATCACTGCAAAATCATCTTCTTTTGGGTTTACTCCCTCCTGGAGAGGAGACTGCACCTTTGGGAAAGGTGACCTGGTGGAGGCCACGATACCAGGGACAGCAAAGACTTTGGACGACGCTGCAGCTGTCACAGTGAGCCTCTTAGAACCGATCCGTCCTAGCATCGGACCCAGGACCCAGAATCCCAACGCGCCCGGTCTGGACGCAGCTCACCCGGATGCAGAGAACGGTGACATAACAGACGTGGTCACAGTGAACACTCCGGCCAGCCAAGTGGCAAACGCAGCGCCCCCCAGCACACATCCCGGGGTCCCCTCCGCTGCTGAGCACCTGGGCCTGCATCCTGACGCCGGCCACGAGCCCAGCGCCCTCCTCGCCGGGCCCCAATGTGCTCAGACGCCCCATCTGCCCGCAGGTGACACACACACCGCCACTGCGTTCTGACTGGCGTCCGCGCGGGGCAGCCTTGCCCACCCAAGGCTTTGCTTTCAGCCTCGTAAAGTGCACTTGCTGCAAGGAGCGTGGAGTGAGGGCTTGCTTGTTTTTTAATCAACTCTGACAACCTAGGCGTCACCTTGTTTACATCTACTCTGAGCACTGATTCCACGTCACCTCCCTTGGTCACGTGTTTGCTATACTTGTTATTTCCATGGTTGCTCGAGGTTCACAGCAGATAGCTTTAACTCATCCCAGTCCACCTGGGAGGGAGGCCGGACGACTTTCTGAATGGTGTGAGGACTTTGCATTATGAGTTTCATTTCTCCCTATTTTATAAAATACTAAGTCTTTACAGTCTGTTTATATAATTGTTTTACCATTACCTAATTCCCAATTTGGAATCCATTTTTTTAAATCAGTAAGAAGACAGTCATTTAGCCTGTTTTTAATGAAAACATATTAGAACTATAAGCATATTTAAATGTGAGAAAAATAAGCTTTTCTTCTCCAACTATAACCTTGGGAAACTGGGGACGAGGGACTTTTTTATAACACACCATCCTAGGTTTGGGGTATATTGCCATAATTCAAGTATCTTTATTATGAAGCACTATAGTTCAGTTTAGTAATACACAGTTTCTTAAATATGCCAAAACCAGAATTTGAGGTTTGCTCTCTTTATAGTTTTATGGTTAGCTCTAATGTTAACCTGATTCCAGATGCACCGTCTGCTGTCTTGGTCAGAAGTATGTTCATTACACATTCATCTTTTAAATAGTTTTCTGACTGTATTTTTCTTTTTAGAAGGTGCAATCCCTGACACCACTATTTCCCCAAAAAAGAAAAAACAGGACATAAAAAAATAATCAGGCCCCACACATTAAATCAGCGCCAGGGAACATTCTTTTAAAGATCACTTTCACCTCACATACACGCAGGCGTGTATCCCCGCCGTAACCCAGGGACACGGAGCTTTCAAGAGGCAAATCACTCACAGGCAGCATGTCGCACTTGGGAAGTGGACCCAGAGACACTAAACACTGAAGTTCTAGGTTCACACCCACTGAGGCAAATGAATTAATGAGCGTCCAGGAAATAGCAGGTGGGGTTGAATGAAGCCAGAGCCTTGATTAAGCAGCCAGCAATGAAAGTTAGCTGTAGGCTGATCAGACATCCCGTTTTAAATGGGACAGAAAGTAACAGTCCTGACCCATTGCAAACGGGACGTCTGGTTGGCCTGCTGACACCTTGAATTTAGCCCAGTGAGACGAGGCTGACCCTATGCACCCTTCGAAAGAAGACGGCACCGTTGTTTTCCGTGCTGTTTAAAACGATACGTCTGGTCAGCCTCGTTACCTGGGATCGTTAATAAGGTCACCACACTGAATTTAAACAGTGGCATCTCCCACGCCTGTAGGCAGGTCCAAAGCGTCACTTGAGAATTCTGCCACTAGATGGCGCGACCACCTCGGGCCAGCACAAGCGAGGGCTCTGGATCACTGCTGCGAACACCGGCAGGAAAGATGCACAAAGGCACAAAGGCC
This sequence comes from Lyroderma lyra, assembly GCA_004026885.1. Taxonomy (NCBI): domain Eukaryota; kingdom Metazoa; phylum Chordata; class Mammalia; order Chiroptera; family Megadermatidae; genus Lyroderma; species Lyroderma lyra. The sequence goes on along the minus strand of PVJL010021766.1, from coordinate 6,209 downwards.
AGATCTGTCCAGTGGCTGTGGCCACAACTAACGTTTATAAACTAACGTTCTGTCCACTCATGTTACGTACTTTTGTGTGACATCCCATATACATCTTTATTATGGAGCACGTGCTCCACTCTGTCACCAACCTCCTGATTCAGTGCCGACTATTTCAGTCTCTTGAAATCATTTAGCATCTTTTTTTTTTTTAATTAAGCCTAAGCTTGAATTTATTTATTTATTTATTTATTTATTTATTTATTTATTTTGCTTTTTGGTATGTGGGTAGCTCCCTGGCCGGGAATCGAACCCAGGCCGCAGCACCAGCGCCAAAGCCTTAAGCCACTACATCATCAGGGAACTCCCTCATTTAGCATCTTCTGCATTTTTGTAGCAATTAGCGTGGGGTAACCATATGCACAGTTCACTTCCTGTTCTGCAACTGATTAGATAAAATATCAAAGTTCATAGCAGACTGAAATGTTTCTTTGGGACAAGGTCTTTACCAGCCAGCACAGCAGAATCTCACCCCAAGGCAGAGAGATTTGAATAATCACTTCACCAACCAAATTTTGCATGTTGCCTTTATTTTGCAGAAAATGCTTCCTGCTGATTGTCTTTGGCTACTTTGTGGAAAGAAAAATATAAACAGTTGCAGGTTTAAGGACACAAGAGGTGAGCTACCCAGGCTCAAAATAGACGCCTTCTACGGCCTGCTTCAGCCAGGACATCCTCCGAGCTCCGCAGCACAGCGCCCACTACGGACACGTGCCACTAAGGGCCTGGAAACTACTCCGAAAGCAACGAGGAAGGGAATTAAAAGCGTGCTTTTATCTCGCGAAAGCAGGACCAGTGAGGTTTACAGATCTGACGGGCCCCAGTCTACGTGCTGCATGAGAAACAAAGTTTCTGGCCCCCAGCAAACCGCTGTTACTGTGGATCGTGGTGGGTGAGGCCAACCTGCAGCACGCGTAGGACCCGGATGGCAGGCCAGGGCTGAGCCACGTGGGGCGGGGGGGCGGGGGCGGCCTCTTGGTTGACAGCACGCTGCTCTCCGGGAGCGGCAATGGGGGGGAGTAAGGCCCGTCCCCTCCCCCGACCCCCGAGGCCGCCCCTGTGTACCTAGCACATCAGCGGAATCAAGCTTGTTGCTACAGCAAAGAAGTCGTTGTGTCTTTTAAGACGCGGAGTGAGTCACAGGGACGGAGGCGACACGGGCGTCCAGGAGGCGAGGAGGCGGGCCTGGGCCGCGGCATCGTACTGGCCGTCGGGAATGTCTGTGGCCGTGGTGGCCCCGTCGTACAGCGGCGATCCCGAAGACGAGGCGGCCGAGACCGAGTGGGCGAGCGGTGCGGGGTGCGCGGAGGAGCCCCGGAAGAACTGGGCGCCCAGCCCGCCGGACACGCCTGCTGCCTGCGCGCCGGGCGACACGGCGCCGTTGCTCACAGACCACAGGCTGGGGTACTGGCTGGAACGGAGAGAGGGGAGGGGGCGCAGACCGGTCAGGGGCCCGAGGCAGCGGGAGGCCCCGGCCCCGTGCAGCGCGGAGCCACACGCCAAAACCCCGTTCCTGAGAGCTGGGGTGCCCGGCATCTGCCAGACAGGTCATCGCCCCGCCTTCGGCCGCAACGTGGGTGAGGCGCATCCGGCCGTGTCCCGCGGGCCTGAGCCCTTGGGAAGACCACGCAGGAGGCGATTTGCGCATGCGTGGCTCCCGGCTTTGCTACTGAAGACTCAGGGTGGTGGCTTTGCGTTCTCCTTCAGCATCGGCAATGCCCCCCAGTCCCGCCCCAGCCGGAACCGAAGGAATCCGGGCACCTGTGCTGACTAGCACGCCCCACCCCCATACAGGGATGCTCAGGATAGAGTCAACACCCCCGGAACGTGACCCTGTGAAAGGTGTCGCTTCCAAGGACCCCCACCCAGGCCCCATTCCGGACACTGTGTTCTGTGAGGCCGGTACATGTGTTGGCATCATTCATGACAGAAAGGGACCTGGGAGTTCGACCCAAAAGCAAAGCCCAGTTCTGCCCTTGACGTGCTGTGTCACCTGAGGCTCTGTCCCCCCGTCTATGAAGGGAGCTAGAAATAAGCGCGCACTCCCCCAGTCTAAGAACACGATCTGAACAGCCTTCCACAATGCTAACGCTGTTTGGGGGAAACGGCTGGCTCTTAGAGAACACTGTCTATGAATGAAGAACGCGGCCTTACCCGAGACTGCACCCGATTGTTTAGCAAGCCCTGTCTGCTGTCCAGGTTCAGATGGATTTGAACTTGCATACAAGCCTGAGCCTAGCGAGGTTACTACCCCCATTTTACAGATAAAAAAAAAAAAAAAAAAAAACCCGAGGCTCCAAGATGCCCAATTAGAATGATACTGAAAACCTCAGGTGGGGTCCCCACGGCCAGCAGCTTGTCACCGACGGGTCACCTGATTTATGGGCAGGGTCTAAGTGACCTTGGAGCCCTTGGAAGGTCGCTGGTTTATGCATCGTCTGCTTTACTTTTCCGAGGAAACCATGAAGTTCTATTCTAAAGGGACTGTTTCCTAGACAAAAGGAGTTCAGGTCTTCGGCATGGTTTGACATTGGATACACAGTCATCGCATTGCCTCTGAGGTCCCGGAAACTTAGGTACAGACTCGCTCTGCCGTGACCCAATGGCCTGCTCCATCGTGTACCACCTCTGAGCCCACTTGCTCACCAGAACTGACACCAAGCTCTGTCGGTGTTTTCACTGTAAAAATCCTACGAAGAAACGCAACACCTTCACTGACTCAGCTTCATCTTTTAAGCCAGTTCCCCCCACGTCATTTTCAAGTGGGTCATAAAATAGCCATCATTCCCTACGAGTTACCCAGCTTCTGCACGAAGGACTTTGATTCTGTCCCCACCGAAAAGCCAACAACTGGATTTCTTTCATGTAACGGCTCCTGTCAAAAAGGGAGCTGCACGTATTTCTTCAGAATTCACCTCCTGACCCCACCGCGCCGGGAAGACAGCTGAGCCGGGGTGAGTTCGCGTCTTTTCCTTGAGGCAAGGAGGCTCAGAGTTTAGGAGACTCGTGCACTGATCACGTGATGGGGGGCCACGCGGGGCCCTGGTTTCCTTCCGTTGAGGCCCATCTGCCCTGAGGGAAGCGCAGGCCTCCCAGAAGGCAGAATGGAAGGGACAGGGACTCACCGAGGCCGTGGGACCCGGGAGCCCTGCGTGCGCCCGGCTGATGGTCCAATCACGAGTGAGAAGCCCACCACCCCACGTAAAGGGCCGAGTGGAGGCCGGGGGTGGGGACGTCAGGCAGTGACGGGCACCGGGCCACCTTGGACGGTCTGGGCCCCTTCGCAGACGAACCTTACCTGGAGGCTGCAGGTGGGCCGGCGCTAGCGCTCATGGGGAGCATGCCGGTGTGGGCAGGGACCCCGAGGCTGGACCAGTTGTCGTGGGGTTGGAGCATGGACAGACATGCGGGGGAGCTGTCAGCATAGGCTGCGGGATGCAACAGAGCGTCATTATCCAGGGCGTGCTCCAAGGGCGAGGCCGGGCCGTGAAGAGCTCCAGCTGCCCAACAGCCAACAGGAGTGGGCACCGGGGGCCAGCGGTCACTGCCACATGGAGGCACTGGGAAGTGCCTGCCAGGAAGCCCAGGCTTCTTCCGTAGCATTCCACCGCCTGCTGCCCTGCAGACGTGGAATCCTACCGCCACTTGACTGGGGATTAGCCACGTTTTAAACGAAGCGTCCATATGACATTACCCTGCCCTGTCCCGCAGAACGTCTCCTAAGGACGGAAAGAGCTTCAGGCACACAGTTCAAATGTGACCTTCCAGGCTTGGGGGGGGGGGGGGGGGGGGGCACAGGCCTGGGTTCCCACATAAGGTCCTTTCATCTCCAGTCAGCTCCAACTGCTTAATTGTTTTACGGGGCCATCAGCTTTGGCCCTGCCTCTGAAGCCAGACAAAATTAAGTCTAGGCATACCTGGGCTAGAGAGGGGGTGGCAGGGGGATCCCAGGATGCGGGGATCATGGGGTGCAGGGGATCCCAGGGTGTGGGAAATCTAGGGTTGTGGGGATCTCGGGGTGCAGGGGGATCGCAGGGTATGGGGGGATCTCGGGGTGTGGGGGATCCTGGAGTGTGGGGGATCTCGGGGTGCAGGGATCTCGGGATGCGGGGATCTTGGGGTGCGAGAATCTCAGGGTACAGGGGATCTTGGGGCATGGGGATCTCAGAGTGTGGGTGATCCTGGGGTGCAGGAATCTCTGGGTAGGGGGATCTCAGGGTGTGGAGGGATCTCGGGGTATGGGGGAATCCCGGGGGTGCAGGGGATCTTAGGGTACATATCTCAGTGTGCAGGGGATCTCAGGGTGTGGGGATCTTGGGGTGCCGGTGATCTCAGTGTGCAGGGGGATCTCAGGGTGCGGGGATCTTGGGGTGCAGGGGATCCCGGGGTATAGCCCGCAATGGCTAGGCCTCCATCAGCATCACTGGCGGCTTGTTAAAACACATGACTGTCACCCCAGTGCAGGAAGTCTGAGAGACTGTCCAGGATGGTAAGGCAGCCGGCCTGGGCACCACACTTGGAGAAACGTACTCGGGGGTATAAACAAGCCAGTAATTACTGAGTCTGGCTGGTTCAGAAAATAGGCAAACCTGGGCCACCAGAGATGGAGCCACAGTCCTGGTGGGGGTGGGGGGACAGCTGGACAGATGACAGATGCCCACTCAGCGCGACAGCCTCTGGGCTGGACCTCTCTGTGGCGTGGATGTGACAGGTTCCTCCTGAGCCATGCAAGCACTGGGCTTGAGTGTGGGCTCTGGAGAGGTCCTTCCATCCTGCCCCCTGGGCCCCTGCAGACGTCTTTCCAACTGTGATCTCCCAGCCCCCCATGCCCCTGTCCACTGGGACTTGTGACTTACTTGGAGAATTGTCCCGGTGCGTGTAAGGGCTGGGGTAGGGGGACGGGCGGTGGGTCCTCAGGGTGGGGTACCTCTCGCAGCCGTGCGTGGAGGCAAGTGGCAGGGGGCCTCCAAACTGTGGGTGGGGGGTGGCCGGTGGGCACAGCGCACTGGTTCCAGGAAGAAGCCAGCCCCCTGCTGTGAGGAAAGAATGCTGAATATCTGGCATGTCATTACCTCCGGCATCTACAGGACAGGAGGGCTGAGACTGGGACTTGTGGGTCTTTTCCAGGGAGTCCCTGATGAAGTGGGAGTCACAGCGTCAACACCGAGTGTCCAAGTCTCAGGGCATCGTGGCATCAGCCTCACGCTGGAGGCCACAGGTTGACCGAGGTTCCCAGTCCCATGGGGCACCTGAGAAGCCCTGGGAGACCCCCACCCTCCCCCAGGGTCCTCACGACCTTATGGCCAGTCAGCCCTCAGGTCCTAACTGCTGAGCGGGAAGAAAATGTAAGAACAGACCATTCAGGGCCAGCCATGCAGGTCGCGTCCGCCCGTGTGCCCACCGCGCCCAGTGCGCCCAGTCACACCGAGGAGCCAGGGTCCCTGCCATGGGTACACCCCGTCCTGCCCCGCTCCTTCTGCGTGGGGCTCACGTCCTCCCCACCGCTCTCCGCTGAACTCTGGTTTCTGCCCCACTCAGGTTTTTTATAAGAGCTTTTTGTTTGTTGGTTTTGGTTTTTGTTTTAATTCAGAAAAGCCACCTCTAGGGGGACAATTTCCAAACTACGGACAGTTCTTCCGACAACACTTATTAATGTGGGGTGCGGGGGTCCGGATGTGCCCCTCAAACGGTCCGTCACCAGTCACAACAGCCACTGACGTGCTACTCACGTGCCATTCTCACGTATGGGCACGAACCACTTCAGACAGGCCGACGATAAATTAGCCTAGAAGATTCTCTCAAAAACCCAGCACAGGGCACGACTGAGGAGCATGCGGGCTGGTCCCCCAGCCTCGGAAGGGACGAGCGAACGCTAACTTTTCTCCCCCACCAGTGTCAGTCATTTCAACTCTCCGAGTCCCCACCCTGTGAGGAGAGGACAAAGCCTCTTCTCCTGTGACGTGCCATCTAGACCTGCGTCACTTTGCTCTGAGCTCAGGGAAGTCCCAGGGAAGCTGGACTTGGAACCAACTCGGCCCTGGAGCGAGCCACTGTTTCCACCCACACCCACGCATCCAGGCGAGCCCAGAACCGAGTCCCCGCCCACAGCCGCACGCGTGCAGGTGCGCTCCCAGAACCGAGTCCCCGCCCACACCCGCACGCGTGCAGGT
>PVJL010021765.1:0-10151 GCA_004026885.1 Lyroderma lyra | reverse complement strand
AGAAAGATATTTCTAGGGGAGAGAACTCTTAGACATTAAATTAGGTTTCTTTTTCAGACCATAAAATCTTTTTTGGAGGTCCTGAAATTTAGAACTCATATCCATCCAAGGGTATCACAGCTGAAGATTCTGATTACTGATTATTTAGCAGTCTACCCTGTGAGTATCCACCATCATAATTCTTATTACCATTCTTGCTTTGGTTGATTGTGAAACCTGCAATTTTTAAACACATTTTGATAAATTTATAATGATGCAAATTAGTTTTAACTGCCAAAGTCATTCTTGAGTGAATCTAGCAAGTTTTATAGCATTAATCAAGCATATGTATAAAAGAGAGATGCTGATATTAATAGTTCTAAAGTAAAGACAGGACCTAGTAACATCTTCATTTTCCCATAAAGATAACAAGAACTCTACTCCAGTAACTGCTAACATTCATGGAGAATTTACCTGTAATTCTTTGCACCACCACACACTCCACTCTTACAGAGAGGGAGACAGACAGTATAGTCAGTGATACACCACCACTACTTCTCACTATCCTGTTTACTTCCACTTAGAAGTCCTGGTGTCAGTCAGGACACACAGTCTTATATCCTTCCCTCTCTCCTCTTTTTTCTAGATAACTCTGCCATTCTTCCTTCTTCTAATAAAAATCAGCATATGTGAAAACTTAAGAGGTCAACTAATGAGAGCTGGGCCTCGGAGACAAATGCCTGGGGCTGCATACTGGCTCTGCCACTTATAACCTGTGTGATTATGAGCAAGTCACTTAACCTCTCTGTGCCTCAGTTTACTCATCTGTGAAGTGCAAAATACAGTATCCACTTCATGGAGTTGTTGCAGAGAGTAACACTTGGGACACTGTAGATGCTGAGAAAGTAACTGCAGAGAAAGGGAGTGTGGGATGACAGAGATCCTGGCTATTTATTCATAACTGTATTATAAAACATTTTTATAAGCCTGTACTCCTTTTGTATTTAAAAATACCAACAAACCATAATAAAAAGGTCAACCATAAATGTCATCCACATAAGTAGTATACTGCAATACAACTAAAATGGTCCCATTGGTTTGGGCGATTTTCTATTACTATATCTGACAGAGAATCTAAAATCATTATACAGAATGACTCTAATGCGGCAAAAGCTAAGTGAGGAAAAATTAGTTAGCCATACAGCCTCTTAAGCCATTTTGCGTCCCAACTCACTGGGTGAAATCACCTCCTGGAGATTTCTGTCAATTAGTAAGATTCTACTTTAACTAGTCATCAAGCACTACCACAAAGCAGTCAGTGTGAGCTAGATCATGCTTGCTGAACCAAACAGCACAGCAGGAACCAAGAAGAGGAAAGTGGGAGGAAAAAACAGGTTAAAGTGGTTCTAATTTGCTAACTTCGTTGTTGGGTATGGAAGATGACGGAGAGGAACTGAGGTTCTGCTACATGGGAACCATGTAGCTAGATGGAAATGATGAAGAAACGGCTTGTTGAGGGAGGGGTGGTGTAAGGAATATCACAAGGGGCACCAAGTTTAAGATTTCCATGGGTTGTCCAGAGGCAAGGACCCCCAAGTACTTGGGAGTCATCAGGACAGAGGCAGTAGTGAGAGAATGGAATTCCTATGACGAAGACCAAGGATGCAATCCTGGGGGATCCTGCAAAGGAAACTAGAGAAGAATCACAAGTGGAATCCAAAAGTGAAGACTTAATCTGAAACACCCAGAAAAGCTTATGAAATAAGGCACAAGAAGTTATTAAAAAAGGATAAAAAAATTAGAAAAACAACTTAAATGCCCATCAACAAGGGACTCGTGTCCAGGATACACAGTGGGATGAACAACGTAAGAATGTGTAACACGCTGCTTTACTCATGTAACACAGCGCACATTCAGATTCTTATCTGTACGTAAACACTGAGGAATAATCTCTCAGGGAGAAAAGTGAGTGGCTGGGAGACTTCTCTAGAACCTTATTTTACACTTCAATGATGAGACTATTAATCTTTAAAAAAATAAAAGTAAAATAAGTTAGACTTTAAGTTTCATCAAGTTTCATGATAGGGTCATGTCTGTTTTAGTTGCCACTATACTCCACTAGGAGAAAGAGGCTTCACAAATATTGAATAGGAAAAAAAATGACAGGTTTGTCAGAGTACTGCACAGGGGTTTGTTTGTGTTACGATTGGAGGAGACTGAGTAGATGAAATGAGAGAAAACTTGGATAGTAAGAATCTACTTTCTGATCATAATCACATTAATGCAAAGCATAGTAATTGTCATCGCTATGAATGAATATTTTGGCATTTTCAGTCTTTGTATATTTTAAATATAGTTGAGATAAAACTACATTACTTAGCATACTTAAAAATAACAACTCTAATACTTGGTAATAGCTAAAGAAATTATAACGTATGGATGTACCATAAATTAAAGTTCTCCCTGTTGAATATTTACAATTTTCCCTATTATAAATAAGGTCATATCTTTTTATTTAAGCTTTCTTCTGTAATTAGCATTGTTTCCTCACAATCTATTGCTAGGCGAAAGAATATAAACATTTGAGTTCTGAGTTCTTTATTTAAAATGGCAATCAATCCCCTTTTAACCCATTTTTGGGAGGTTTCTTGATGGGAAAATTCTAGGTATTTGTGTTTATTTACATTTTTCTTGAGGATACTGTTTTCACCCTAAGTGAGGAAAAAATAAACACCCCAAAAGGAACATGGAGAAAAACATACAAACTATAAAAATTGTCAGTAAACTTTCAAGAAAATATTCAACTACAGGAAGTAATACAAAATGCATATTAACCATGAGATGCATCCTTCTACTCTTGTTGCAGGTGCAGCAGCTCTTTTTTTGAGAAGCAACCGCTAGGATGGATTTAGATGTAGGTGAGTTTATAAGTGGCAGAGCGAGAAGTTCAGGGAACGCATATGTGAGACCTTTAATTTTCTCCATGAGTAGGAAGTAACAGAATTTACTGGGGTGTGTAGGGCAGAGGGTTTTATGGCTCAGTAGAGAAGGCATGTCCCTTGACTTTTCCAGGAAGGCTGAAGATGTAGTGAAGAAATGAGGTCCAGAGGCACATTAAGAAGTCAACCCACTGTCCTTGAAGGGAATAAAGACAGAGCAGAGTTGGAATTACTACAGAAAGCAGAGACCACAGGTGGGTCCCAGTTAGTGCTGTGCCTAAGGACAGCATGTCTGGAAAGCCCACCATCAGCAGCCTTCTAGCCTTCTAGTCTAAAGTTCTAAAAGGTATCTTCTCTCAGGCATTGTGTCAGCAGTATTTAAGATACCAAAGCCTCCCTGCTCCCCCATCCCTTCCTGAAGTGTGAAGGGCTCCAGACTGCCTTGCACAGGAGGGTTCAACTGTGGGAAAGGATGCACAGGGCATTGCGCAGATGGGACTATAGCCCCATGCCTCCCAATCTAGATGCAGATAAAGGGAGGTTCTAATCAAGGAGAAATGGCCCTAGTTTCTTCTTCTGCCCCAAATCCTCCCATGGGTACTACTAAAGGAGGAAAAGTTGGGCAGGCACTTGTATATTTTTGTTCAACTTAGAAAGCTATTTGGTCCAAGAAAGAGTTACCTACCTGGCCTTCTGCTCGAAGATAAATGGTTTAACTTTTGGGGTCAAATTTACTCTTCTTCATACTTCATTTTCCAATTAAATTAGGATCTTCTCAAATATATTTTTTTCTAACATAAATTTAAGGTAAACATTTAAAAACAAAAATCCATTATTTCCTATTTAAATCTTGTTTTTGTTTTATATAGCTATCAGCAAAACAGTACCACTTTCACTGAAAAATTTGAGCTACACTGTAGCCAAGTTACTGGAACTGGAGCTGCAGAAAGCATCTAACCCTGATTTCTTTTCTATCCAATCTGCTCTCACTTCCCACTCCTCTGGCTACTCAAAAATAAATAAATTTTTAAAAAATCAATTTTACCTAACTGGCTGAATGACCTTCCTCAGTTACAACAGTTAAAATTATTATATTAAAAGGGAAGAAAAAAGCATAGAGGAATTTAAGACCATTTTAAGTTACCAATTCTCTTAACTGTAAAATGTAATTATTGTAATATGTGAAAATAACCCAAAAATGTATAAAAAGTAACTCCTGCCACTCTTGCTAATTTTCATCCTCCTGAGTTAATCAATGTTTAAACCTTCTACTATTATTCAAAAAATTTTTTTCAAAATGACAATATAATAGTTTTATATTTAGTGGTTCTCAAATGTGTTTAGGTGGCAGAACTACTGGCATGAAGGAAACACCCATACCCTACTGGTGGTTAAAGAAGAGAACTATACTAAAAAGCAATTTGGCAGAAGATAGATACACATTACATGTTCATTTCAGTACTATTTAAAATGACATTTATTTGGGGACGAGTAGGATAGGGAGGGTAGAAAGGGGAGGGGGTGGGAGAGGATGGGGGGAAGCTAAACATAAGGTGATGGAAAGAGAAATCACATTAGGTGGTGAACTTATTATACAACAAGTTGACAATGCACTGTGGAATTGTATGCCTGAAACCTATGTAATCCTTGCTAACAGTCACCCCAATAAGTCTAACAATAAAAATAAAATAAAATAGACAGAAAACCTTCTAACCACCCATGGGAATGGTGAAATTGTGACCTGTGCATACATTAACAAGGAGGCTATACTAAATAATGACAAAGATAAAGATGTGTATTGCATTTCATTTATATAACTAATGAAATAAATCTAACACACCAGAATGTCCATGGTAGGATAGGTGTATGTGTGAGAGATTTCTATTTTTTGAATTTTTGGTTATTATATAGCTACTATTTTTGTCTTTATCTAGTTTTTCTTCAATGAATATGTATTACTTACACAAGGAATAAACACAATTAGTTGCTATGCAACCAATTAAAATATCCCATTGAGCTCAAAATTACATCACAATAGGCAACAACAGATGCCAAAGTTGGGGAAAATGTGAGAAAAACTTATTTTTTTTTTTTTCAGTAAACTGAGACTAAGGAAAGACAATTCTTACTGATAGCATATGAAATGTCTCAGTATTGAAAGCATACCCAGTGTTCCCCAGGGCACACACTGTGAACCACAGGAACTGCTTGGCTTTCTAAATTTGAATGAAAAACTCCAACAGAGCTAATGTCAAGGCTAGCTGTCCCCAGGTGCAGAGTTAACAAGGTGCTCATACCAACAATTTTTGTTGTGTATATGTTATGTTCTAAGGCTGTACAATTTGTTCCTAGTGAATTAACTGGCAATACAAATATTTTATATAACATATTTCCTACAGAAATTAATGTTTTAAAATGGTTATCATCATTCTTTATGATTACTTACAAAGCCATCTTAGCCCTTTTTTCCACAATGAGAATTCACCTCTGATATAACTGTTTTGGACTTAGAACGAATGAATTAATACATTTTTAGTCCCCCATCCCCACCCTCTTAGAGAAATGAGTATACCTGTGTTCAAAGAGAACAAGAATATAGTAACAGATGAACTGAGGCTATTATTTTTACCTAAGCCTTTGGCCAAGGAACACAAAATGGTAGTGCTATCAGGGTCTTCTGCAAAATCCAAAATAAAGTAAGACAAAAAAAGCCATACACATAAAACAAACCCATTTGATCTAAAAAACCAAAACAAAACAAAAAGAAAACCCTAAAAACATGTATGAGAAACCTCCACTTAACTTCCTCAAAGACTTAGCTCTCACTTGATGACATAAGGTCAACCGTGGGATACACTCTTGTGCATTTAAGAGCCCCCTGCCCATACATTTAATGGAGAAAGGATTCTTCTTCTTCTTGGCCCAATATGGCAAGAGTCTGGAAGGCTCCCAGAGGCCAAGTCTACTCTCTAAGAGCTGGTCCCACACAAACAAAAGGAGCCATGAGACTCCATGAGCCTGGCTTTGAAGGAGTCATTTTGGAACTTTCATTTGCCTAAGAATGACGTTTTTTTAAAAAACACTTTTTAACTCGTCTTTTAAATTTCCCTTCAAAGTCCACAGCATTTTTACCCCAGAAGCCCTCAGTTTAAAGTCAAAGTGAATCCCCTAAGAACCTGACTCCTACTCCTCTAGTCTCCCTGTGAGTCCCTAGGGCAGCCTTTCTTTGCCACCCCCAGCCCCCAATCTTGGCTGGCTCCTATTCATTAACACTCTCAAGGCCAGTGAAACAGGCACCACCAGAGTCAGGAGGGAAGGGGAATGCTGTGTTCACAATGCTTTTCCAGGTCCTAGCGTACTGCCAGTGGATGGCTGTAGGCCAGTGCTGACCAACACAGTAGCCACTAGTCCTATTATCTTGATCTAAGCCTTTGGTCAAAGAATGCTTTTGAACGTGTGAAATGTGGATACCGCACCTGTCAGACTGACCTTTTAATTTTAATTAAATAGCCACACGACTCTGGCCTGTCTTTGGCAAGAGGGTAAGGCCTAAACTGATTACTTGAAAAATTAATACTTGCACAGATACGCATACTTCTAAAAAAGCAATATATTAGTTATCTCGTACATGAAAAATCCATGTAGTGGGAACGCCGACCCAGTTCAGTTGTATTTCCTAGAGGGAGCAACACTGCTCTTCACCGAGTACTACTTTCACAGTACTTTGGTTACTGCACGAAGAATTCAAATTCTAGATTTGAAAATACCTTGAAGATCCATGTGCGCACGTTCCTTTTGGAAATCTGGGTAAACTTAATTACTGCACATTCTATTGATTTACAACTGCTCAGTAAGGACGCGAAATTAACAACTCAAAATAAGAACAGAACTCGAGTTTTACAGTGTGAAGAGGCTTGGCCCTGTCCACGTGGCCGACACAAAATGTCTGACTGACGAACTGAAGGGACGAGCTTGGTCCTACCCCAACTTCAAAACCCGGGGGATTAGTACATACGCCCACGCCTTCAGCTTCCCCAGAGATGCTCTGGTGGCCACGCGGTGCGGCGCCCGGAACCTCATTTATGGTAACGTGAGGGATGCAAAACGCCGTGCACACCAGGTAAACGCTGGTTGATGAATTTCCACAACTTGGCAACTTGCTACCCACCGCTACCTGACGGCACTCAACGCGCCCATCGCCGGACGGGGGCACGGAGGGAGGACTTCCCGTGCTGTCCTTCGGCCAGAGCGCGCCACTCAGCCGAGGACGGGGCCGGGCAGATGCGTGGCCCCGCGCCCGGCCCCGGAAAGCCGCTCGGGGTTCGCGGGGTGGGTAGGGGTAGAGAAGAGCTGACTTTCTAAAAGGCGCGCCCGCCGCTCACGCAGCCGCGACCAGCCGTAGTGGCCGCACTCGTGCACGTGTGAGGGAAGAGACTGCCGTGGCCCGCTCGTACCCCCGGCTCATGGCCCGGGCGGAGCCGGCCGCCTGACGTTGCCCTTTTAAGAAGGGGGAGGAGGAGGCAGAACTCCCGAGGAGAGAAATCGGCGGCGACTCCGCGAGCGGCTCCCACCAGTGCGAGTCGAGCTCCGGAGAAGCGGGCGGAAAACGAGCCGCGAGCTCAACCCGGGGAGCGGGGGCCGGCAGCCACCGCTGGGGGCGGGCTGGCAGGGCCGAGCCCGCGGGCCGGCTCTCGCAGCGCAGAGACGGGTGCCCGCCAACATGGCGCTGTGTCGCCTTGTGGCGCACTCCGGCTGGCGCGAGGAGCCGCCGCCCGCCCACACCGAGGGGCCAGCCTGCCGGGCTGGGGCCCCGGGCTCAACCGCAGGCACAACGGCTAGCGTGGGTCGACCGGGACCCACCCTGGAAGGTCCAGAATGAAGAAGGCCCGGAAGTCGAAAGGGAACGGAAAAATGGGGAAAGTTTTATTTTTAGGCTTGAAAAATGGCGGGAACCACGTCCTTTTTTCAAACTTGGCCTGAGGAGGGGCGGCGGTTGCGCCACCTCCGCTGCCCGGGCTCGCCCCTCCCCCGCTCCGCGCGGGCCAGGCCACGCCCGCCTTAGCCCCCGGTCACCGGAGGGGGCTTGTAGCCCCCCTCCGAGAAAAAAAAAGCCCTCTCCTCGCCCTGCGGCCTCTGCCGTCGGTCGGGCTGCCGCTAACCTCAGGGCTGGGCCGGGTGAGCCCCTTTACTGCCTAAGCCCCTTGCCCGCCGGCCCGGGGTGCGCGAAGCCCAGGGTGGCCCGCAGCAGGCCTAGTCCGGGAGAGCCGCGCGGCTCCCCGCAGGCCCGGTCCCCGCCCGGCCGTTCATCCCAGGAGGCTGCAAACATGGCTCCCAGCGTTACACAACCCCCTCGGCCTTCCCTCGCCGTCGGCCACACGCATACGCGCTACTCCGGGAAGGACCCGGGCGGGCGAGGAGTCCAAAGTTTGTTTTCCTCCACCCCACCGCCTTCCCCGGACGGCCGCGGGGGCCCGCGGGCGCCAAAGAGTTAATCCCCGCGCGCTCGCTCCCCCCACCGCGCCCGCCCTCCCGCCCGCCTTCCCGGTCCGAGCCCGCGAGTTGTGCCCTTCCCCGCGCCGGGGGCGACGAACCTGCAGCCCGGGCCCCGCAGGTGGCCACCATTAACATGCAAGTCATCGGAGGAAGAGGGTGCCCGAAAGGTGCTCTACTTACTGCTGCCGGGGTCCGGTTCCTCAGCTCCAGGTGGATCCTTCTCTTCATGTCCATGTTTCCTTCCCTCTTCCCCCCTCTTCAAACTTAACTTTCCGCGGCAGGAGCGGAGGGGGGAGAGGCGTACTGGCCTATACAACGAGGGCCGTGGGAAGGGGTCTGCTGGCGGCAGAGGCCGGCGGCGCGGTCCTGGGCGACGAGCAGCGTACGGGCAGGCGAGCGAAGCCCCCGGAGCCAAGTTACTCACGGGAGCGGAGAGAAACCATGGAGGGAAAAGGGGGTTGGAGCGCAACACTCGTCTCACTACCGCCGCCCCCGGCCGCGGTCCCGCACTGCGCTTAAACCGGCGACGCGGCCCAGGCGGCTGCTAGGCTCCACTCGGCCCCGCGCGGCGCCGCTCGACTTGGTGACCGAGGATGCACCACGGACGGGGTGGGGAGACGCGTCGGGAGGGGCGGAGGCAGGAGGGAAAGGCGCAGCCTAGGGGACCGGAGCTACTTCCTCCCCTCCCTTCGGTTGCACGTGGGGTGGCTGATGTAAGCCCTTCCTCGGGGGCTTCCCCGCCCGCCGCGGAGCTGAGAACCCCCCCGCCCCCATCCCCCGAGCCTCACCTCGCCGCGCCCAGTCGTGGGACTATGGCTGGCGCTTGGACTTTTGTTGGGAGCGCTCGGGTGTCCCTAAGGCCAAGTTCGTCCACTGAGGCCGACCAAGGCAGCCCGATACCCGTGAAGGCGGGAGACATGAAGGACCGCGGGACCTGAGGCTTTCGGGTTAAACCTGTGCTCCCTCACCGGGTGTATGGGTCAGTAGCCCAAATCCCGCTGTCTCTTTGGTGGTGATGGTAGTGGTGGAAGGGCTGCAAGGACCCCCGTCGAGAGCCGAATCGCGGTGGGCAGGCGTTGTACCACGTGGCACCCGGTGTAGTAGGCCTTTGCGGCCGGCGGGGTCTGCTGCAGCCCTTGCCGCTTGCCCAAGGTACCTAGGGCCCGAACGTCCCCAAGCTCAGGAGACTCTCCCTGGGTTTCTAACGTTAAAATGTAGACTAGCAAGGCAGCAATTAGCATTTCTAATGGGGCCTCCGAATTTTACAGTTTCCCATAGACTTTTATCCCATTATTCCTTAGGGGACCCCTGTGAGGTGTGTGAATTCTCTATGGTCTTGATTTCGGTGAAGCTTGACAGGTAGCCTTTGTGATAGCCTGGCTCAAGAGAGCACCAGAGAGCCAGGGTTAGAGCCCTGCGATTGCTTTGCAGATCACCCTGAAGTAACGTAAAGTTATGTTCAGCTTAAAATAAGTAAATACGTCATGTGTCAGATACCATCTTAATTCTAATATAGACAAGAGGCTCCAAAGATTGGAAATAATTTATGAATACAGAAAAACACAACTCTATGCATTAGCAAGACTACCTCCCATTTTACCTGTGGCAAACAAAATCATTTTATCAATTTTAAAACTATAAAATGAATTAAAATAAAAAGGAGTTTTAGGATTATGTAAAAAAGGAAGAACTTTTGTATGTTGGTTGTTTACTGAGTCTAGTTTTAAAATACTAGTCTTA
>PVJL010021764.1:0-10151 GCA_004026885.1 Lyroderma lyra | reverse complement strand
AGTGCGCGTGGAACATTCTCAAGAATAGACCATATGCTGGGACACAAAAGTAGCCTCAGCAAATTCAAGAAGATTGAAAGCATACCAAGTGAATTCTCAGACCACAAAGCTTTGAAATTGGAGATCAAATGTAAAAGGAAAGCAGAAAAAAACACATATACATGGAGATGTTTAATAAACAACAGCTTATTAAAAAGGACTGGATAAAAGAACAAATAAAAGATGAGATAAAAAATTATATAGAAACTAATGACAATGAAAATACAACCTATCAGAATTATTGAAACACAGCGAAAGTGGTAATAAGAGGGAAATTTATATCATTACAGGCCTATCTTAAGAAACAAGAAAAATCACAAGCAAACATCTTAGCATCCCATTTATAAAAACTCGACAAAGAAGAGCAGACAAAACCCAAAGTCAGCAGAAGGAAAGAAATAATAAAAATTAAAGCAGAGCTAAACCAATTAGAGTACAGAAAGACAATGGAAAAAATTAATATTACGAAGAGCTGGTTCTTTGAGAAAGTCAATAAAATTGAGAAATCCCTGGTGAGACTAATCAAAAAACGAAAGGAAAGGACACAAATATCCAAAATTAGAAATGAAAGGGGAGAAATTACCACTGATACCACAGAAATACAAAGGATTATAAGCAAATATTATGAAGGACTTTATGCCACGAAATTTAACAACCGAGAAGAAATGGACAAGTTTCTAGAAACTTATAGCCTACCAAGACTGAACCAAGAAGATCTGGATATTCTAAATACACCAGTCAATAGCAACGAGATTGAAATGACTATACATAATCTCCCTAAAGGCAAAAGCCCTGGACCAGATGGTTTCACCAATGAGTTCTACCAAGCATTCAAAGATGAATTAACGCCTATCCTTCTCACACTATTCCAAAAAAATTAAAGAGGAAACAATACTTCCTAACTTATTCTATGAGGCCAACATTACTCTAATACCAAAGCCTGGCAAAGACAACACAATAAAAGAAAACTATAGACCAATATCTCTGGTGAACACAGATGCTAAAATCCTGAACACAATATTAGGAAACAAAATACAATATTGCATCAAAAAGATCATACATTATGATCAGGTGGAATTCATCCCAGGAGCACAAGGATGTTTCATCATATGAAAGTCAATCAATGTGATACACCATATAAACAAAATCAAAGATAAAGTCCATATGGTCATTTCAATTGATGAAAAAAAAGCTTTCGACAAGGTACAACATCCATTTATGATCAAAAAACCAAATAAAATAGGTATAGAAGGAAAGTATCTCAACATAATAAAGGCCATATATGAGAGTCCCTTGGCTATCATCCTACTGAATTGGGAAAAGCTGAAAGCTATTCCCCTAAAATCAGTAACAAGACAGGGATGCCCCCTGTCACCACTGTTATTTAGTATAGTACTGGAAGTTCTTGCCACAGAAATCAGGCAAAAGAAAGGAATCAAATTTATCCAAATTGGGAAAGAGGAAGTCAATTTAGCACTCTTTGCGGATGACATGATCCTTTAAATAAAAAATTCCAAAGATTACACCAGGAAACTATTAGAAAGAAATAACAAATATAGTAAAGTTTCAGGATAGAAAATCAATGTAAAAAAATCAACAGCATTCCTCTATACAAACAACGAATTTACAGTAAATGAAATGAGGGAGTCAATTCCCTTTGCTATCACAACATAAAGAATGAAATACCTGTGAATTAACTTAACGAAGAATGTGACAGACTTATACACTGAAAGCTATAAGACACTTTAGAAAGAAATTGAAACAGACTTTAAGAGGTGGAAAAATATACCCTGTTCATGGATAGGAAGACTTAATATTGTTAAAATGGCCCTTCTGCTCAAAGCAATCTACAGATTTAATGTGATACCCATCAAAAACCCACAATCATACTTTCGTGAAATAGATAAGAGAATGAATAGATTTATATGGAACCATAAAAGACCTCGAATTGCCAAAGCAATACTATATAAAAAGAATGAGGCTGGTGGCATTACACTTCGTGACTTCTATTTATATTACAAAGCATCAATAGTCAAAACAGCTTGGTACTGGCAGAAGAACAGAATTATAGACCAATGGAATAGAACTGAAAACCCAGAAATAAACCCACAAATATATGCACCAATAATTTTCGGTAAAGGCGCAAAAAACATACAATGGGGAAAAGACAGCCTCTTTAGTATGTGGTGCTGGAAAAACTGGAAAAACATGTGCCAAAGAATGAACCTGAGCTGTGAACTCTCTCCATATACAAATATTAACTCAAAATTGATTAAAGATGTTCATATAAGACCTGTAACAATAAACTGTATAGAAGAAGACATCGGTACTAAACTTATAGATTTAGAACTCAAGGAAGAATTGATGAACCTGTCCTCCAAGGCAAGGAAAGTAAAAGCAAAAATAAATGAATGGGACTATATCAAACTAAAAAGCTTCTGCACAGCAAAAGAAATCATCAACAAGGCAAAGAGACAGCCAAGTGAATGTAAGAAAATATTTGCAAGTAACGCATCAGATAAGGGTCTAATATCTAAAATATATAAAGAACTAATAAGACTTAACAAAAAAAACAAACACACCAATTGAAAAGTGGGCAGAAGAACTAAACAGACACTTCTCCCACGAAAAAATACAAATGGCCAGCAGGCATATGAAAAAATGCTCATCCTCATTACCTATCAGGGATATGCAAATCAAAACCACAATGAGATACCACCTCAAACCTGTGAGAATGGCTATTATCAACAAGATAAGGAATAACAAGTGCTGGAGAGGATGTGGAGGAAAAGTAACTCTGGTACACTGTTGGTGGGAGTGCAAACTCGTACAACCACTGTGGAAGGCAGCGTGGAGGTTCCTCAGAAAATTGGGAATGGAGTTACCATTTGACCCAGCAATCCCCTTTCTGGGGATCTACCAAAAGAACTTGGAAACCTTTGTCCACAAAGACTTATGTACTCCAATGTTCATCGCAGCACTGTTCACAGTGACCAAAACATGGAAACAACCAAAGTTCCCTGCGACAGATGACTGGATAAAGAAGCTATGGTACATATACACAATGGAATATTACTCAGCTATAAGAAAAGATGCAATATTGCCATTTGCAACAAAATGGATGGACCTGGAGATCATCATGCTTAGTGAAATAAGCCAGACAGAAAAAACAAAGAATTGTATGACTTCACTCATATGCGGAATATAAAACTGAAAGCAAAGAAAAAAGAAATGAACAAACAAATAACCCATGGACACAATCAATAGTTTAATATTTATGTTGGGACTAGTGGATTAGGGAGGGGAGAAAGGGGAGGGGGTGGGAGAGGAGAGGGGGAAGCTAAATATAAGGTGACGGAAAGAGAAGTCACATTAGGTAGTGAACTTATTATACATCAAGTTGACAATGCAATGTAGAATTGTATGCCTGAATCCTATGTAATCCTTGCTAACTGATGTCACCCCAATAAGTCTAATCAAATTGAATTAAAAAAAAAGAAAGTGAGAGCCAAACTTATAAACCTATGTGTGGGAAGGGCTATCTCACTTTCCTTTAATGTACAAACTACACTGGAAGTGAGAATGGAAGTCACAGGGAAGATGACAATGACCCATATCAGCTAAATGGGGCACAGGACTCAAGACAATCAGGGCAGTATCTAACAGAGTCTCAGGAGAAACAGTCATCCGTCTATTTTGTACAAGAGCAAAGCCCTCCTGGGTCAGCTTCTTCAGTTGGCTGTTTTTAGTGGTCACTGCCCTTTTGAAGGAGTTACTCTCCAGGATTGTCGTGGTCGGTTTCAGTGGCTCGCCTTTTGGAATGGTCATTGGTTCCGTGAGTCTCATCTTCCAAAGGTGTGGAACGAGGTCCTCGGGATTCATGACATTTTGCAAGCCATTCAGGAACCCACCTAGACTGTAAATCTCCTTCTGGAAAAACACAAACAAATCCTCTTCCCCACATTAGTACAGGATCTGGCCCACGCAACTCTCTGGTAGCCAAATCTTTCCATATTACTATGCCTCTCTGCAAAGAAGGCATCTTTAGAAAATGTCTATCTGCCGGGGACACTTTCTGTTCATTACAGTCCCAAAAATTTCAAATTAAAAGAGAATGATTAACATAATTTTGAGGGGTAGGAGAATATCCTATTGCCCCCTCTTTTATTTTTTGTAATTGGATTTTTAATGTTTTTAGGAGCTCTTTCAACAATAGCTGGTCCTTGTGAATTATAATGAATGCCAGTCTTAAGCTGAATGCCCATTTGAAGAGCAAATTGTTGAAAACTCTGAGAAATATAAGCCAGGTTATTGTCTGTTTTAATTTGTTGAGGTTTGCCCATAACTGGAAAAGCAGCAATAGAATGATTAATTACATGTTTAGCACTTTCTCTTGTTTGCGTTGATGCAAAAATGAAATGAGAATAAGTATCAACATTAACATGAACATATTTAGACCATCCAAATTCAGGAATGTAAGTTGCATCCATTTGCCAAATTTGATTATGTATAAGGCACTGAGGATTGATTACTGTAGGCAAAACAGGAATATGTATGAGGCATTGGGGCAAGATTTTACAATTTGCCGTGCTTGTTCCCTTGTGATTTTGAATTCCTTATGAAGCGAAGCTGCATTTTGGTGATAAAGGACATGTGCTTGACAAGCCTTATCCCAAGGATTTAAAGAAAGAGCAGCTGATACAAGCAAATCAGCAGAAGCATTTCCTTTAGTTAGAGCACCAGGCAGATTGTTATGTGCTCGCAAATGAGCAATGAAACAAGGTTGTACATGAGCTGTGATAAGCTGTTGTAATTGGACAAAAAGCTGAAACATTCTTCACTATTAGTATGACCTACAGTTGCAGTCTCAATTAATTTTACAACATGAACAACATAATTACTATCACTGTAAATACTAAGAGCTTGAATGGGATAGTCAGTGAAGACCATGAGAATAACCCAAAGTTCAGCTCTTTGAGCAGAATTATATTAAGTATTTTGAACTCTATTACCAGTTTGTAAATAATATCCAGCATACCCCGAACTAGAGCCATCAGTAAATACAGTGTGGGGTCCTGAAATGGGGGCGACCACAATAACCTTTGGAAAAATAAAACCATGTCTATTAATGAATTGAATAAATTTATTAGATGGATAATGCACTGAAATCTGACCAGGAAAGTTAGCTAAAGCAACTTGACAGCAATCAGCCAACTGCCACAACTATAGAGCAATAATGACAGACAGTTCAGATCCTAGAAGTTCACGAACTCGCCGTCGTCCTTTAATGATTAAGGAGGCAGCAAGATCATAAAAGGATGTAATGACCTTGACAGGTGAATGAGCCAAATGAATCCATTCTATAACTCCCTGTGCTTTTCATAAGGCAGCTGTAGGAGTATGAAGAATGTCAAAAATGATTAAGTAAACTAAGTTGTTTAGGATCCACTCAAGTGAGCTGAGGCATGTTAATGGCTTGTTCAACCCATTGTAGTGACTCCCTTGCATAGGCAGTTAATGTACGAGGGGAAGCAGGATCTGAATCTCCTTGTAATATTTCAAATAGAGTATTAAGTTCTGCAGTAGTCAATTTTAATGTAGGTCACAACCAATCAATATCTCCTAATGTTTTTGAAAATCATTTAAATTATTGAGTTGATCTTTTCATATGATCACCTTTTGCAAAATAATTTGTTTACCCTCAATTATATGACCAAGATATTGAATTGGAGCTGTTTTTTGTATTTTTTCAGGTGCAATGCAAAGGGCTGCAATCATTAAAACAATTTTAAGATTAGAGAACATTTAACATAAAGTCTCAACATTAGCATGACTGATAAGAATGTCATCCATATAATGAATGCAGTAAGCTTTAGGATATTTTGTTTGGACAGGCTGGATGGCCTGTGACACAAATTCCTGACATAATGTAGGTTATTAGCCATGCCCTGTGGCAAAACTTTCCAGCAATATCTTTTCATAGGCTCCTTTTGATTTAAAGAAGAAACACTTAAAGCAAAATATTTATAGTCAGCAGGATGTAAGGGAATAGTAAAAAAGCAGTCTTTTAAATCTATTATTATCCAATGATGATTTAAAGTTATAGCTGAAGGAGAAGGGAGACCTGGTTGTAGAGGCCCCATAATTTCCATAGTTTTATTAATGGCTCTAAGATTTTGTAATAACCACCATTCTTCTGATTTTTTCTTAATGACAAAAATAGGATTTTCCATGGACTATTGGTGGGCTCAATATGTTCCTTTTGTAGTTGTTCATTACCTAGTTGCTTTGCAGCCTGTAATTTCTCCCTAGTTAGGGGCCATTGATCTACCCAGACAGAATCATCAGAAAACTAAATGATCTTGGAGGCTTGTCTTTGGTTGGGAGAATTGACCAAGGACCCTGTTAAATTTTTTTTTAATATCCTAAGCCTTTTATATCCAATTTTGGCATAGGAACAATGGGAGTGGTCCTTTCCTGTTGATTTTTTCCTAAACCTTTATTGGGATTAAATCCTTGGTGAAACATTTGATGAACAATGATATTATTAGGGCTTTGAAAGATGACTCCCATTTGTTACAATATATCTTGGCCCCATAGATTTACAGGGAAGCCAGGCAGTACATATGGAGTAAAGGTTCCTGTTTGTCTGACCTCATCTTCCCAAGTTAAAATCTGAGCACTCTGCAAGGGAGCTGTCACTTCTCCTACTCCCTGAAACTCTGTGTGAGATTAATTAAGAGGCAAAGCCTGAGGCCAGCGTCTATATGCGATGACTGATATATCTGTGCCAGTATCTAAACCCCACCACCACCAAATTTGCCATTTATATTTATTTTTAATTCAGGCCTTTCTCTGCCAATTAATTACATGAGACCAATAAATTTGGTCTGAAGATTTAAACTCCTTTTTCCCTCGAGGGGAAGTAGGTAACACTTTGCCCTATTGAACGTCAGGGAGTAATATAAGCTGTGCAATGGGATCTGAGGATAGAACTTGTAAAATAGTCTACGTAGTCTGTACCGTAACTTTAATTTCTCCCATATAATCAGCATTTATAATTTCTGGATGGACTTGTAGTCCTTTTATGGTCATATTATTTTTTCCCAAAATTAAACCCACTGTACCTGAGGGAAGTGGTCCAAAAACTTCTGTAGGAATGGCTTGAGGACCAATTTCTAACATTAGTACGAATTTGGAGGTGGGACAGAGGTACAATCCTGCATTCCCTGGAGTGGCTCTGAAAAGGTCTGTGGCTGACTTTCTCTTTGAGTCGAAGGAAAAATTGCCCTCATTGTTTGATGGGGCCAGGGCTGACACTTGATTAAGTTTCCCTTTGGCTGTAATGATTGCCCATTAATATGAGATAGAGACTTATATTCATTAGCCCAGTGTCTACCCTGGTGACAATGTGGGCATAATCCAGGAGGTATAGTTTTTTAAATTTTCTTTGTCCTTCTGAATCTCCTTTTTGTCTACAGTTTTTAGCAAAGTGGCCTTGTCATCCACAATTAAATCATCTTTCATCCTTTTTTTCTGTGTCATGAAACGCCTCCTTTAAATCAACAGCAAAAGCAAGACCCTGGATATATGCTGACCCAATATCTGAACAAATGTGAATCATATCATTAAGAGAAGCCTTCTTACCATAAGGTAGCAAGGCTTGCCAGAAGGCGCTATTAGCATTTTCAAAAGCCAATTGTTTAGCAGTTATTTGACCTGGGTCAGGGTCAGCAACAATTCGTCCTACTCCAGTGAGCAAACGTGAGACAAAATCTGAAAAAGTCTCATCCGGTCCCTGAAGAATATTAGTTAAGTCAAATTGCTTTTCTCCTTTTGTGGGCAATTCTTGCCAAGCCCTTGTCTGGCTGTTGCTATTTGTTGATATGTTTGTGGAATATATTATGTTTGAACCTGTATAGGAGTGTATAGCCCAGTGCCCAACAATTGTTCTGAAGTAATGGGCACTCCTGCATCACGATTACACTAAACCTGAGCCTCACAGCTCCTGAAATCCTGTTTTCCTTAGCAGATAATCTCCTCCATTGAGGCAGGCTCTGGCAATAATATTCCAATCATGCGGAATAAAGGGATTGTCTTGTAAAGACTCCACCAAACTCAATACAAAAGGAGAAGTGGGGCCATACATTGATGTTGCATTTTTGATCCCAGTCAAAGTTTTAAAAGGAATAGGCTCATGATGTCTAAAAATCTGTCCTGGATTATTAGGGTCTGGTCTTTTAAGGACTGGAAACGCCCCTTTAAAATTAGATATATCTTCTCCAGCCTGTCTAGCAACTGTAAAGGACACATATAGACACAGAGGTGTCTCTTTTAGGCATCATTTTAGGTGCCTCTGTTGGCCACTTAGGAGCAGTTGCCCTTGTTGTAAATGGCAAGTCTGCAAAAAGCTTTTAAACTCCCTGCAGAAGGCTATCTTCATCCTCATTGTCTGACTCCTTATCCTCTGAATCAGAATCTTTTTTATCTCTTTGTCTCTTATCTCATTCAGCCTCATTTTTAAGTTCTTTCTTATATTCTAGAGGGAGAGACTCATCTAAAATTTGTGCAGAATCAGGGACTAGCAAGTGTAATTTCTCGTATCCCTGTATGGTCTTAGCTAAAGTCATAGAATTACCTTCCTCAGTTAATCACACACACGCTGGTCTGTGTTCTAAACATTCTTGAATTAACAACAACAAAGGAAAAGTATGTACAGGGTTTTTTTCAGGCCCATTGGCTGTATAACGATCCCTCAGCTGTTTTCCTACCTTTTCCCATGCTTGAGTATTTACATTTCCTTCCTCAGGAAACAAAGGACAGGTTTTATGTACAAAATCTAAAAACTCTAAAAGCTGATGCCTTTTTACACTGCTACCTTTAGCTTGTAGCATACATTTTAACATATCTACATAGAGCTCTCTTTCCTTAGATTCTGAATGTCCCATGTTTTACACCAGGCTCTCGTATTTCGCTCCCACTTACCTTAGTTGTTAAAAGCTGATGGCTTTTAACAGTCTTTTAATAGTTATCGTCTCTCAGGAGCATTCTCTCATCTGACGTTTTGAGTTCCTCCGTACTCTGGTCCCTGTTCAGGTGCCACTTTGCTGCGACCTGCGCGGGTGAAGAGGTGAACTGGAGGGGATGCAATGGGGAATGAAGAAATAAACACACAGACACAGACATAGACAGAAAAGCTGGGACCATGTGGTCTCTGCACTCTAATGGAGACACAGAGACCCCGACTGGCTGCAGCGAGTTTATTTTATAGGGTGAGGAAAACAAGCGAGATCATATGGGTAAATCAGTAAAGCGAAATAGGAAATTACACCTCAATTAGGAAATATGCATCATTTCCTTCTAATCCTTTAACGTTCCAGATAACTGCACTTGATCAATATTTTGGTACAAGTTGCTAAGGCATAATTGCCTGTACTATTATTCTCTTCAAAGCAGGCAAGACATAAGTCATGTCTCAAGTCATTTCCAGAGACCAAACAGCTTTGTTCACAATGTCATATTGTTTACCCCCCAAGCCAGAAACCATGTCTCGAGTATTGTCCTTGTGCACCCAGCTCTGAGCTGCCTTGCAAAACCCTTGAACTGTGGATTTCAAGCAAATCGGTACCCTTGCTAAAACCTGTTTCCTCAAAGGACCTGGCTTCTGGCTCATGTGCTCCCTACAGTGGATATGATGGCCCCAATTTTCACATTGACTCAGCACATGGCCACAGACCAGGCGGGCATCCCAACCCAGAGCTGGAGTAAGAAAGTGTCAAGGCCAGAGGTTAGACTCAGTGTGTGAAATGAATGACACTCTCACACAGAACATATGCAACCCAGGATTAAACGAAGGATGTACCTGCAGCCAGATGACAGTAGTTGGCCCATCCCACTGGGCAAAAGTTCAACCTTGCCTCCATGATTTCTCAAGTAACTCCTGCCTGCAAATCACAGGGTGTTTAAAATGAAAGAGTCCCTATTACATGCACATATAAAACAATATTCACTTTATAAATGTTCACACATGTAACGAGTACATAAGCCATCGTCCCCTTTCATCTTCTATACCAAACACTTAATGCTGCTTTGGCATGAATACATGTTATAGC
>PVJL010021763.1:0-10147 GCA_004026885.1 Lyroderma lyra | reverse complement strand
TGTGTGTGTGTGCGCGTGTGTGTGTGCGCGCGTGTGTGCGTGTGCGTGTGTGTGTGCGTGTGTGCGTGTGTGTGTGTGCACGTGTGTTTGGCCCCTGCACACATTTTCAGTTCTGAGATATTGTCACGCTGCCTTATCAAGTGGTATTGAGCCGTAGAAGGGGCGAACTCATTTTGGGGTGGCCTCCTAGCCAGAGAGGGTATGAAAGGCAGGCATGGGCTGGGTCTAGTTTTATACCACCTCCTGTTCTGATGCCCTGACTTCAGTGTGGAGATCTCGGGTGCTATGCTGGGGATGGTGTGGCTTGGACAGGCTAGGCGCTCTTCTCTGTCCCGTTCTCCTCTCTTCTTGTGCTTCCTAAAGCCACAGGGAAGTGGGGGACAATGCCAAGAAAACCTTGGCCCCGCTCTGCTTGGCTGGCTCCGATGACACACTGCTATCCTGACTCACACAGAAATCACTTGGAAAGGAATAATTGATTTCTTCTTTTGGTGGGATCACGGGGCTGTGGAGCGGTGCCCACTGGACAGCCTTGAACACAAAAGGCCTAAACTGACTCAGATTATCAGGAAAAGGGAAGGTCAACATGGAGCAGTTCCCAGGGAACGCCGGAGACCTGCCCCATCCTCTCCCCAGACCCCTACCCATTTATAGAGCACCTGTACTCATCAGGCCTAATTGAGATCATTTTGCTCAGTTGAGTCCTGTAACCACCCTATGAGGAGGGCAGAGTTTATAATCCCCGTTTTCCGAATGAGGAGAGTCAGGCTCAGAGGGTGTTTTCCCAAAGCCGTATGACTCGGAAGTGACAGAGTCTGGATTTCAACCTGTGTCTCCAACTCCAGAGTCATCTTCTCAAACAGCAGGGCTCCCTTCTTCCATGAAGTCCCCTGTGACTCTGCTGGCCCAGCATGTGGTCACAGCACGGGGTGGTGGCCAGGGCCCTCCTTTGATGGTCGAAAAGAAGAAGATCCAGACAGGCAGTGTGTTTGCTCCGGGGAACCTACAGCAGCCTGAGTGCCAAATCCAGCCCCCCACCTGTTTCAGTTCAGTTCACCAGCTAAGAAAGGTTTTAAGTTTTTAAATGATTGGGGAGAAATCAAGAGAGAAAGATTATTTTGGGACACAAGGGAAATTACACAAAATTTATGTAATCTAAAATCTATAATGTTGCTGTTTTCCTTTTCCCTTTGGTTAATTGCAGAAGAATTACACACTCATTGTCCAAGTTACAGAGGTGTATCAACTAGAACATGGGAGTAGACCCGAACCCCCATCCCCATGCCCCAGGGTGGGGTGCTTTCAGACTGTTTTCCCATGATAAACACCCATCCATCCATCTCTCTATCTACCTAAACACACATTCATTCATTTACGTATTTATTCATTCACGAACAGGACTGAGCGCTCATTATGTGCCAAGCCTTTGATAGAATTAAGGATACTCTAATAAATAAAGCAGACTTGATTCCTGCTCAGGACGGTTCCTGTATGACAAGAGGAGAGCAAACTGGGCGATGAGCAACAGGGACTACCTTAGGGTGGCTGACCTCTGACCCAGCTTTCCTGCCAAGGTGAAGCTCAGGATAGAGAGGTGTTACCCGTCTACCCAGGAAAAAGGAACTATATTCGAAAAAGACCCGGAAGGCCCTCTGTGTCGGGTGGGGTGGAGGAAGGGGGCAGGCAAGTCCGGGGAGGTGGGCAGGGCCAGACCAGGCAGGGTGATGGAGGACTGGGATCTTATCCCAAGTAAGGGGAACACTCCTTGGATAAAACAGTGATATACTGAAAGTCATGATAGGACACAAGTTGTGTTTTCATAGCAGTCATTCTGGCTGGTGTGTATAGATTATAGATTGGCGTATGGGATTGGGTGGGGGAACAAGAGAGAAGGTGGGGGGACTGGTGAACCAGCTATTGTGGTCATCCAGGCAAGAGATGACGCTGACTTGGCAGACCAGCAAGAGAAGCAAAAATGGAAAAAGGAAAAGTAAAGATTTTTCAGGGTCAGCAAACTTTTTCTGCAAAGGGCCAGAAAGTAAGTATCTGAGGCTTCGCAGCCATTGCAGCTGCTTGTTCTGCTGGAGCGCAAAGCAGCCACAGACAACGTGCAACTCAATGCAGCGTGGCTGCGTGCCAATAAAACTTTATTGACAGGGGCTGACATTTGAATTTCATAGGATTTTCCTTGTGTCACGAAATAATCTTTTTCTTTTGATGTTTCCCTAATCATTTAAAAACTTAAAGCCTTTCTTAACTGCTGAGCCGAACAAAAACAGGTAGTGGGCTGGATTTGGTATGCAGGCCGCTGTGGTTGGCAGACCCCTGGGGTATATTTTGGGGTGAAGAACAGCTGTGCTTGGTGATGGATTGTAGAGGTAAGAGAAACTCAGGTTTCTGGCTTGAGCAGAAGATGGAGAGTGGTGCCTTTATTAAGCGGGCAGGGCTGGGGAGGAGCAGGTTTGGGTGAGAAATCAAGAGTTTGAAGGGGGACACATGGAGAGGGAGGTGCCTGTGAGTCACTGGAACAGAGAGATGTTTAGGAAACAGCTGGATTTAAGTTTGGAGGTCAGATGAGAGGTGTGGCCTAGAGAAGTAAATTCAGGAGTTGCCAGTATCTAAATGATATTTAAAAGCCATAGGGGTCGTTAAAATCATCTAGGAAAACTATAACAGAGAGAGTTGAGGAGAGAGTCTAGCAGGCACAGGAGGTTCAGCACTGGAGAAGGCGGGGCCTGTAATGAAACACAGGTGATATGGAGTAAGGCAGGTGACTAGATCTGGGACCCTAGGGCTTGTCATTTGTTAATACAGAAATTACGTCCTACAACTCGCAATCAACAGTATGTCGTGGACTTATTTCCATACTTATACGTGGTCTTTCCACAAGCCATGTGCTATTCCATTATCTGGGTGGCCCGTGGTTAACGTACCAGTTCCCCATCGTTTCCCATTTTCCTGCTGCCTGGGTATCTTTGAGCAGTGGTGCTAGAATTTCTGTAAGCCAGTTTCTAAAACTGTGGCCATGGGCCCAGTGTTCTGCTGCTTATTTTTAGTTGGCCGTGACAAAGTAACTGTTGGAGCTGCAGCCGACCCTGCTGCTTGTTTTTATGTACCCCTGGAACTAAGAATCGTTTTTGCATTTCTAATGATTAGGAAAAAAATCACGGGATTTGCGAAAATTATATGCAATTCAAATCTGAGTGTCTGTTAATAACATTCTATTGAAACAGAGCTCTGCTCATCCAGTTATACATGATCTACAACCGCTGTCCTGGTACAGCACATGGTTGTGACAGACACTGGGCAGCCTGTAAAGCTTAAAATATTTTCTAACTGGGACTTTCCTGACCCCATCCTACCTCCAGGACCAGGAATAAGTCCACATATAAGTGGACTGGAGTGTTGTGAGCAGCTCCAGGAGGGCATGATCTAGAAAAATAGTCTTTGATGCCCAAAATTCCACCATCAATGCTTTCTTTCTTATTTTGAGTAAGCCATTGCCCTTTTTAAATCTCTTCCTCTAAAATTCAAACTTCCTCAGCAAGGTTAGCATTATGTATTAATCACTTAATCCAGGTTGAGACTTCTGCAGCCCTAATGTTCCTCCTACTTCAAACCCTTTCTCCCTCATCCCCTTCAAACAACACGTCCTGCTCTATTCCCACCCTGCTTTTAGCTTCTCCTGTGACCAGCGCCTTGCACCTCCTGCCAGCCCATACTGAGCTGCTTGCAATTCCTCCAGCTTGCCATGCTGCTTCCTGCCTCAGTGCCCGCCCACAGGGTTCTCCCTTGCCGGAAATAGTCTTTCCCAAGCTGGGGGGCTTCAAGTCTATTTTCAGCTTTGAAATTACCAAGGGTCTGGGGCACCTCCAAGCTTTGAAATTACCAAGGGTCTGGGGCACCTCACTGCATCTGAGACAGCACAGTACACGGAGCTGCCGTCATTTGTGTGCATGTCCACTTCCCCAGACATAACTTCCTCATTCTCTGGCCCCAGTGTCTGCCTCCCAGGCACTCTGTGAATAGTTAAATGAATTGCTGCAAACTTGAAGGAGTGTATATTCAAGGACTCCTTCAGGGGTAGGCAACAGAGGCCTAGCTCAAACCAGCTTAAGAAAGAACCAATGATTGGCTTAGTGTCTGGGCGGGCTAGGTGTGTCACTTGCTTCCTGCATAGAAGCTTAAATGATGTCTTCAGGGCTCTGTGATTATATCCCTCTAGCTTTCGTCTCTGCCTGTTTGGGTCAATTCTTTATACTGCTGGTAGCTGAGAGATTCATTGCTAACAGCCCCAGAGCACATCCTTCTGAGCAGCCTCAGCAGGAGTCTTTTCTGATAGCTCCAGAAGGAACACTTTGGGAAGTCTCTGACTGGGTCACAGACCCATCCCTAGGCCAGTCACTGGGTGGGGGTGGGGCAGGGGTTCTCCAGTGAGTAGGGTCTGGTCACACGCTGATACCTGAGGCTTGGGGTCCGCCCCACCAGCAGGATATAAACCAGGTTCCCTGCAGGAAAGTCAGGCTGTGATGTCAGAAGGAGCCAGTCTAGAACAAGAGAGGCATTCCAGACTAAAGGACGTGGAGCAAAATAACCAACAGTATCAAGACAGGTAACTAAAGACAGAGATTTGCTCAGCTTCTGTTTTGTTTCTTTGTCAAGGAAAGAAGGAGCAGAAATTGTAAAGAACTGAAGTGGGGGCTAGATGAGGAGGTGATTATCTGCTTTAAATAGGGTTGTCTTCTGGCCCTGGGGGATTGCCTATCCTGGTGCTGAGTGAACTTGGAGATAAGATCTCTGAGAAGCCATCAGGGATATTTCACGACAGCCTAGGAAAGACAGGAGGGGGAGAGCCCTGGAGGTGTGGGTTTCAGCCTTTCACAGTTTCCCACTGTGTCCGGAAGCAATCCAGGGTCCTTAAACGACCCCTCACCACCTCCCTTGCCTCATCTCCTGACAGTCTCTCCCGGGAGTCTTGTTGCTCCCTCCTCTGTGACCTTGCTTGTGCTGGCCCCTGTGCCAGATGTCTCCTCTGTGAGGCCCTTCCTAAGCCTCCCCACTCCTCCAGCAAATTGCTTCACTCTCTGCTCCCACAATACCTGGTGGAAACCTGCATCAAAGAACTGGTCATATTCTAATTATATGTCCCTCCAAACCTTTTCCCTACTTTTATTATAAAAAGTGTGATATTTCAAATATGCCATTTAGCAGCTCTGTAACCTTAGACAAAGTGTTATGGCTCTTTGTGCCTGCATTTCCTCATCTGTGAAATGGAATAATCGTAGTGTCTGAGTTACTATGTGTAAAAGCACTTAGAACAGAACCTGGTGCATAGCAGGCATTAAACAGTGTTGATTTTTATTATTATTATTTGCTGCAAACAAAATAATATGATAACATGGGTAACTATTTATTGTTAAATTTATTGGGGTGACATTGATTAGCAAGAAATACATAGGTTCCAGACGTACAGTCCTACAGTGCATCGTCTGTGTGTTGCATTGTGTGTTCATCAATGGGTAATTTTTAAAGCATAATGATAAATCCAATCCAACTGGAGAAGGAGAACATTCTCCAGCTGGATTGTATGTTTGCACATCTGTCTCTCCATCTCTACCTGTGCCTAGCACAGTGTCCCCGCCACCCCCGGCCCGAGGACATAGATGCTTCATGAATGCATAAATGGATGCTGGGAGACTTAAGATGGGCAGATAACCAGTTTTATGGCCAAGATGGTAGATTGTGGGAACCACAGATTGGTGACCTTGCCCTTAGCCCCCGACAAGTCCTGGGACTGATTATCAATCCATCATCTTTGAATGAGCCTTTCTTCTGGTTCGTGTCCATGGGATTGGTTTCCCGCCTGAAGCAGTGACACATCTTCTGACAGCCCTGGGGACGCGATGGACAGCGGGGCTGCAGGGTGGCGGCACAAGTAGGAAGACTCATAGTCCCTAAATATTAAATGGACTTTGATCCAGGGTAGATCCTAGTGCTGTGGGGTTTTCCCCTTCCTGTCTTCTCCCTGAGGACCTGAAAGCCAAAAGAGACAAAGCAGGGAGAGGAGAGCAACCGTTCTGGATGATGTTCATTCATTCGTCGTGTTCATCCGCTCAAAAACTATTGAGCCCCTTCTATACACCAGGAAGGTCGTGGTTGGTTACATCACACTGTGACTATACTTAGTGCCACTACATTGTGCACTTAAAAGGTTAAAATGGTAAAGTTCATGTTATATATATTTTGCCACAATTAAAAAACAAAAAAGATCATGGCAGTTGGAGTGATGGACTCAGCTTAACTGGAGAGAATGTAATAGTAACAAGTGAAACATCTATAAAGCTCCACCTCTTCCCCAAATCTTTCAGAAGAGGATCCGCAGCAATGCATGAAAACAGCTTCTGAGTGTTGGCCGTAGAGTTGATTATCTATTATTTTGGGTTATTGTGGTGAACAGTATGACATGGCTGCCCTGTGGTGATCTCATCAAGAGAGAGAAGATCGAATACTTACAGAGCTCTTATGGGGGGGGGGGGGGGAAGGGCAGACTTATTCTGTGTGGCCCAAGGGGTTCAATAAGGACTGACATGGGCTGTACAAGAGACAGATTTTGGCTCAGTAGAGTTGCCCCAAAGCCAGTAGACTGACTTGGGAGGTAGTAGGTGTCCGTCCCACTAGTGGGGACAAACAGAGGGTGGTCATTGAGAGGTTTCCTGTTCTGATATCTGACCATTAACTTTTGCAGTCACTCCAGAATTAGTTATGGGACCTCTTCTCATTCTATGATCTCCCTCAGTGAACCCAACTTTAGTTTCTGTTACCCTAATGCATGGATGGCTCCCTTGTCCCTCTGTTCTGGGAGCTCCGGCTCTGTATGTCTCAGAGTCCATCAGACATTGTGGCATGGACGATGCACAGCTCAAGCATAATAGGAACTGTTCTTCCCCGCAAACATGCTTCATTTCCGTGTCTCCCTATCTTATTATGTGTGCCCACATGCACTCGTCTGTTCAAGCCTTTAGTACTCCCTTAACTCAGCCCCTCCCTCCCGTACAAATATTCCCCAAGCCCAGCATGTCTATCCTTGAAATAGCTCTGAATCTGGGCCAGGCATCACTAAGTGACCCTGATAAGACTGTCCAGTTCATACTCTGAAATACCTATTTTCGATGTGGTTGCTTTTGCTGCTCTGAGCAGTGGCAATTTTGATGGTGTGAGCAGAGTGGGGAGAGCAGGGAAAGTAAGGGAGGGATGGCTCCCTGAATTAGTCACTTCAGGTGTGATAAGGAAGACCCAAAAGAACAGTGACTTGAGCTAGACTAGATGCCTGTTTCTTACCCATGTGTTAGTCTGGGTATGCCCAGGTGAGACTGCAGTCCCTCAGGGGCCTTCTATCGCACTGCTCTGCCGTCCCCAGGGTGCTTGCTGCCTTTGGCAGCATGGCCCCAGATGGCTCCTCACATCTGTGTTCCAGCCAGTGGGAAGAGGGAAGAGCAAAGAGAGAGCATGTGCCCTCTCTTTAAGAGCATGAGCCAGAAGTTGTATACATCAGTTCCTCTCACAGCCTGTTAGCCAGAAAATGGTTACAGGGCCACACTCAGCTGCAAGGCAGGCTGGGATCTGTAGTCTTCAGCTGAGTGGCCTAACTAAAACTTCTACACAAGAGGAGATTAGGTATTAGGAGAAAACTAATGGTTTCTGTCACAGTGGTTTTGTACATTTCTATGTGACCTGCATGGCAGCTCATTGGCTAGACCGTAGGGACATAGTACACAAAGACTTAATGTACTAATACATTTCTACTGGCATCCAGCAAAGCTCTTCTTTTATAGATGGGAACTTGAGCTTAGACAGAGGAAGTCCCTTGTTCAGATTGCACAGCCAAGTGTCAGAGCTAGGATGAGCACCCCAAGCTTAGGGCTCCCTTCCTGTCTTTTCAAAGACATCTGTCAGTGTCAGCAAGCCAGGTCGCTTGGGTCTGCAGAGGGGTCACCTTGCCCCATCTGTTTACCTGACGAGTTCTGATCATTTTTTAGGACTCACCTTTAGGGTTATCATGTCTCTGAGGTGCCTCCAAGGAGCCCTCACTGCATCTTAAGTAGTACACGAGCCTGAACCGCGATGATTTACGTGCGTGTCCACCTCGCTCCTTAATGCTTTACTTCTCTCTGTACCCAGTACCTGCCTAGTAATTAAATGAATTATTGAATACATGAATGGATGTATATTCAAGGACTCCTTCAATTGCAGATACTAGAAACTTAGCTCACACTGGCTTAAGAAAAAGAAAAGATTGGCTCAACTACCTAGGCAGTGTAGGTGTGCAAGTTGCTTCAGTCGTGGACCCAGGGGCTTCACTGCTATTTTTGGAAGTGCCCCGTGCTCTGCCGTTGAGCATAGCTTGATACTGGTTATGTGGCTTGACCCTTCTTGCCCTCTTTGTGCGAAGTGCTGCCCAAGCAGTCCTGTGGGGATTGTGAAGAGGCAGGAGAAGATGGGGTGCTGCTGTGTGATTGTGGTGGGGGCAAGGCGTCCCTCTCGGGTACCCCTAGGTCCAGAGCACCTTGGTATACAGCCCAGTCTCAGCCCTTGGTTCTGGTTTTGGTTATGGGGGGCACATCTTGGATTATTTCTCAGGAGCGTCCCTGTGGCCCCACCTGCATCAGGGTTGGATGTGCGTGCCGCTCCCTCAGGCCTAAGGTGGCCGGGACCCCTCACTCCTGATCCTCTGGGAAAGCCAGGGCACTCTGGTCTTTCCTGGCAGGGCTCCTTGAATTTCCCACATTCACTGGGACTGGGAAAGAGAAGGAGGAGGGAGGGCTGGCTGGTGACTCACTGAGAGGGGTGGCGTGCTAACTGCTGGGCAGGGCCCACCAGAGGGTGAGAATTCCCCTTGTCCAAAAGGCTGGCGGTGTGATGTGAGAGCAGCCCATCTGTCCCCACGGGCAATGACTGGCTTTCTGTCCCCAAGCCAAGTTCCCATTCCCTGAGCAGCACCTCATCCCCCAGATGT
Source organism: Lyroderma lyra (assembly GCA_004026885.1). Classification (NCBI taxonomy): domain Eukaryota; kingdom Metazoa; phylum Chordata; class Mammalia; order Chiroptera; family Megadermatidae; genus Lyroderma; species Lyroderma lyra. The sequence continues at coordinate 1,134 of PVJL010021763.1, read as the reverse complement.
GTTTCTCCCTGCCATCCTCTGCTCTGGGCGGCCAAGCCGCTGTGGTGTAGCCTCTGGGTGCTGTGTGATTCTCAGGTCTCGGTTCTGGGCTGTCAGGCTCCTCCCTAGGGTAAGCCATAGAGACAGGAACTTGCCTGGGTCTAAAATTTAGAAAAGGAGAGGACAGCTGGGCCATTGGAGGGCCCTGAGAGGTCTGATCAGGAGAGAGGTAGGTGCACTTGATCTGCCACGTTCACAGAGGTGGCCTATTCCCAGGAGACCCAGGGGACAGGAATTGGCTTCACGTAAGGAGGAGACAGTCGTAAGAAAGGTCTTGAGTGCTGGGCAGGGGGCTGTGGTTTAACTTGAGTAGTAAATGGGGAGTCATGGGAGGTTCTTGAGCAGGGACAAGGATTCCTGTTGTAGGTCCTAAGAGGAAGCACCTTAGAGAATGGGGTTGGTGGTGTGGATAGAGTGGAGCTAGCAGGGGGGTGGTAGGATGGTCAGGGAGGGCTGGCCGCACGGGTCAGAGTGGGAGAAGTAGGCATGAGCAGCAGGGGGAAGGGTGAGGGAGGGGACCCTGAAAGCAGACAGGACTTGGTTTGTTTGAGGGTGAAAGTGAAGAGGGGGGACTTGGAATTTGGGAGCTTTTTAATCCTTAGTCCTGGGTGTTCCCTTGGAGGGCAGGCAGGCATGGCAGGCCGCTAGCTTTTCCTGTGGGCTCTGGTGGCTCTTGCAGGCAGGATGTGATGCAGGCCAAGGGTACCTTTATGAATGGGGCAGGAGGCTTCGGGAGGCGGCTGACTCAGCAGGTGGCCAGGCTTTGCAGTCACCAGGTTTGGACCGGAAGTGTCTGGGAAGGAAGTGGCTGCCTAGGGTTTCCCCCTGTGGATAGCTGGGACGGGCAGGCCGGATACACCCGGTTTGGCTGAGGGACTCCCTCAGCCCAGCTGCTGGGTCAGTGGGGGTTGGGGACAGGCTGCTTGGCTGGAATTGGAAAGATTAAAGCCCAGTGCCTGTGACTGGAGTTGATGCCAGTGGCTGTTGAGTTTTGCTCCTTGGAAGGGCAGAACCAACCATGTGGTTGGGAATCCAAACCCTTCTCAGCTGTGCTAACTGGCCAATTATATCACATTATGATGTCACTTCACTTAT